>BQNB010095293.1:5815-25905 GCA_026074375.1 Tanacetum coccineum
ATATAGTTTTGGCATTGTTTATATGATCTTACTCCAAAATTTTATAATGGTTGAAATAATAAAAGTTTTTAAACTTATATAAATATTAGGCTCATTTCGAAGATAAAAAAACAACTTTTACATTCGCGAAAAAATTAAAAAAAATTATCACAATATCAGATCGTAGTTTACAAAAAACTATGATATAGTGTTATTTTTTATGTAAATAAACATGTAAATACTTATTGACCAAAGGATAAAATGATAATTAGGCATCTTTTCATTTCAAAAAATGCACCGAAATTTACTCCATGAAGGACAGGCGCACTTTTTGCTTTGGTACTTTGTATGGAATTGTAACACGTATTGTGTTTTTATCCTGTATTAATGAGATAATAGATGGGATAAATGAACGGAATAACTTATCAGTTGATAGTTTTTCATCTTTTATCAACCAATTTCCATCAAATATTTTTAGTAACAATCTTCACATTTTGAGATGGTTGGTCCATCAAGCCAATGTCAAACTTCGCAATCCACAAATACTTCATCTTCCGAATCACAAAACTATATTATTCTTGATAAAAGCCAAACTCATAAATCAAATATTTGGGCTCACTATGATCTCCTAAAAGTGAAAAAAAACTCTTATCACTACGATTACAATACAATGTATCAGCTCCTCCAATCAATACAATGTATGGTGGAAAACACTTTCCACCATACGCGCACAAAAGAAGAAGAACAACATTGACATTGTTGTGGCAGCGACTTCCTCAAGAACAGCAAATCAACGCTGTTGCAGGACAAACAACACCTGTTGACCGGTATGAACTCATAAGTCATAACTGTTTGTACAATTTTATGTGTCAAGTTCATGTCTATGCTCAAATGATCGTAAGCTATTACTCTACCAGTTTTACATGATTTTACATTGTTAATTAAGTCTATATTTGCTCATGTATGTTGGAGGGTTATGTGCATATATGTATGTTTGTAATTTGTAATATTATGCATCATTTTGCAAACAAAACGTTTATTTTGAAAATGAGTTTTCAAATTGTTAATTATTTCGGGTGGCATGGCCCCAGCATAACTCTTGTTGTTCCTTGCGGCTAACGATTCCTACTTTAACAAAAATAGCATAACTAGTGACATACACAATTCTGAAATTATATGGCCAGCTTCTTCAAAGCAAAATGTCAACAGTTATGTGAGAATATGATATCTGAGATCCTCTTTGGATGATATGATACTTTTTTGTTTGTGTGCAATTTTTATTCGAGTTATCTATCTTAGAACATCTGATGATGGTTTATCCTAGTACTTAAGGTTTATGTTTATCGTGCTATATTGTAGTTTTTAGACAATATATGCATATTTATGGCTTATTTTCATGGCTTAATTTTACTATCGACTAGCATGAATGGTATGTGATAACGTATAGTATGGGCACTAAGCTTACTGGGCATAACTCATAATATACGTATATAGGCCCAGGCCCAATACAACAAATAGCTGGATCGCTAAGCCCGGCTCCGGCAGGCAGGTGACGCTCCGGAATATTACTAAAGACGCTCGCGAGTTTCTTCTTGGCCGCACCTGTGCGCCCCGGGACAAGCAATGACCGAGGAGGGAACACTCGCGTCTTAGCAAACACGTTATACGTGGACCCTTGCCCGGACAAGGGGACCCACTGCTCCGACCACTACCAAAAGTAGGGCCGAAATACTAGGAAACCCTTGTATTTAGACACCTATAAATAGGAGTCACAGTAATTCAAAAGGTACATTCTGTCTAATCATTATTCTTACAAATACTCTGCACATTCTCTGACAAACATGTGTACTTACTCCACGCCGGAGCTTAATTGTGGGGTCCTGTCCCACTGGTAAGGCTAACGGTTACTTTTTAATTGTTAGAATTATTCATTCACATCTCTTGCTCTAGTACAAGATCAGCATTAAAGTCCATTTGGAAGCCCGACCGACTAAAAAGGGACTTCGACGCTGTAACCCGACACAAATTTTTGTACTAACAAGTGGCGCATCCGTGGGACGCTTACGCAACCACGTTTCTTATAACAATCTCTCCGATGAGCAACTCACGACAAATCACAAACCAATCCACGTCCGGTGAGGACCACAGGGGGGAGGGATATGGTCCCCAGGGTATGGAAGAGCCTATGTCTGATGAGTGCTTAGGGAAATGTGCGACAAAAATTATCACCAACTCTTACCGCTCATCGCCGAAAAAATGCAAAAAGAAAAAGAGCAGAAGGATAGACTCAATGCGGTAAAAGCACGGCTGATCTATGGAGAAGAGTCCGGAGTTAAGATAAGAAACCATGAAGAATCGCACTACTCAGAATCCAAAACACCAAACTGCCCGAAAGAACCCCCGAGACGGCACGGAGGCAGGTATTCCGAAGCCCGGTTCAACCACAACCACCAGTGTATTAAAAGACTCATGAAGAAACAGATACCCTCACCACAGCCTACTCAGGCCGCGGAAAAGAAGGGGGCGTGTTGGAAAGATTGGGAAGAAGAATGGAGCCAGTTACATCAGCACGTTCTGATAGTCATCGGCGAGTCCCTCAAGCACAAAAGAACTGATGTTGAAACAAGAAGGCGTCAACAAAGGCAAAACAACCTTCTCGTGCACACTAGCCAATTTTCTCGGAAAGTTGAGGACAAGTGAAGGAGCCATTGGAAATCTAGGTCAAGAAGCAGAAATCAAAACACCTTTGAAGTATGATCTCTATCAGCCGTTGGACTGCGAGGGAAAGAAATCCTTTCACACTGCGGATCCGTCATTTAGTTTTCGAGGACTAGGATGCCCAGCCTTGCAAAACTACGACGAAGCGGAGATCCGGAAGATCACCTAATGTTATTTCAAGTCGGCCGCAAGATAAGAACAAAGGTTGGGCATTGCCGACATGGTGTCACATGTGCTCAACTCAACCTCTCGCCGGGGAACGCAGAGTTTGGTTTGACAAATTACCAAAAGAGTCGGATTGATAGCTGATGAAGGACCTATAGGTCAGGTTCAGGGGAAAACTAACCTTCAGCAAACAAGGCACATAAAGAATCCGGGTGGAGATCACCACATCAAGAAAAACGACGGAGAGTCTACGGAGGATTTCATTGGAAAGATATAAGGCCAGAAGTCCTGGAAAACGTAGAAGGTGCTCCGGAGAATGCCTGAGATCTCCGGATTTATGCAGGAGTAACGCACCAGGGGTTAATCATGGTCTATATGGAGAGAATCCTGAGATCTGTGGACGAAATGTATAGATGACTTAGTCTTTCTTACAAGGGGAAGTTGCACACTCAGTCACTGTCGATGAAGGCTTCTTCACCATGGAAACCATCAGAAGGAGGGGACAAACCAACTTTCAAAAAAAGGCTTCAAAAATAAGCAAAGGCCGGCACCGGTAAGCCAGCTAGATTCTCACTCCTCACTTTAAACACCAAAAGAAAATTTTCGCCTCTGGAAAAAAGGGAAAGTTCAAAGCTCCGCCCCCAATGGTAACTTCGGGGTAGAAAAACACGGGATCGACCAAGTACTGGTGAATTTCATTCAGATACAGGGCATTACACAACACGAATGCATGCAGCTGAGGAAAGCAAAATAGATGAAATGATTCAAGGCCCGGGAGGGAAAAACTGTCACAATTCATCAAGGAATTAAAACAGAATGAAAAGGCGAAAGCACCGAAAAAAGGGGAAGCGTTCGGAAAGGATAAACCTTTGACTATACTGATGATCCAACCGTGGGAAAGAGTGGCCAAGCCCAGGATTACCCAGAGCTTCTCTCCGGAGACGGCAATGTCTTTCCCACCTCTGAATGTCCCCATAAGAAGTCGGGAGGAGTGGCCGATGATCATCGAAATCGGAACATGGGAGGACACTTGTGCACAGAGTAGACATTGATGGAGGAGCAATCCTCGGACAAGTCTTGTTATGAGCATTGTTTTGCAACGGGGGGGGGGGGCTTCCCCCCCCCGGCGCCAAAGAGATTAAGGGGACCAAATGGTTCCGGCTACACTCTCCTTAGTGGATTCAGCGGAAGAGAGAGACCATTTGGCCGCTTACGGTCAGATAGCCTTGCATAATAAAAATAGGTGATGAAGCTCAATCCACTTCTGCTTGGATGAATTTCATTGGTCATCAGGTCACCATCTCAACACAATCACTAATAGGCAGATCCGGGCCCATAAGGAAATATCCGCTACGCTGTACCATCAAACGGCACATGGAATGTTGAAGTTTCCCGTTTCTGAGGCGGCCTACTAGTAACATTACAGAGCAGTAGGGTCATCCCTATGGAACGTGCTATGATCTCCGGACCTAGCAACCAGACTCCTGTAGTTAGCCAAATACCGGAAGTGAAAATAAATGTAGCGATCCACCCGGAATACCCCGAACAGACAGTGGCCATAGGGTCAAGTTAACAGAAAAAAGTCGTAAAGAATGTGTGCCTTACTCAAACCAAAACTTGGATTATTTTTGCTTGGAAGCCAGACTGATATGACGGGGTCCCACGAACATGCGGAACATGGCTTTTGAACATCGGGAAAGAATATTCAACCGTCAGGCAAAAGAGAAGTGGGACAGCACCGGAAAGAAACGAAGGCAATCCAAGAAAGAAGTGGCAAAAATTAGTGGACGCTTGGGGAATATGAAGGAGGTCTCTTTATCACCAGTGGCTATCTAATCAGGTACTGGTCAAAAGCCATACGGAACTTGGCGGCATGTGCGTGGATTCAAAGATCTCTAACAACGCTTGACCCCAAGGACTGATATCCATTACGGAAATAGACTTGGGAAGGTCGAGTCCTCTTGTGGGTACTCTCTTAAATGTTTCTTGGTCCATAAAAGGGATATCACCAGATTAAGATGGCAATAGAAGATGAAGAAAAAACGGCGTTCATAACAAGCCCACAGGAATATTTTTGTTATTCCAAAAATGCGTTCGGTCTAAAAAATGCCGGATCCACATATCAACGATTAGTGGATAAAGCATTCCAAAGGCAAATTGGACGTAACTTGGAGGTATATGTCGACGACCTGGTTATAAAGAGCCGCACGGAAGAAGAGATCATCCGGGACATAACCGAGACATTCAAAACCCTTCGACAGATAAACATGAAGTTGAACCCCAAGAAGTGCACTTTCGGAATGCAGGAAAGGATGTTTTTAGGCTACAAAATAAGTAAGCACCAACGGGTTGAAAAGCATGTCCAGAATATAAAGCAGACGCGGTCCTCAGCTTGCCAACTCGAGATGCATCAAGGACCGTGCAAAACTAAAATGGAAACATTAGCAAGTTTAAACAGATTTCTTGTCTCAAATTCAGCAGAAAAAGTCGTTACCTTTTTTCAAAACCTTGAAAAATTGCACAAAAAAAGAGCGATTTTCAATGGGACACCGGATGCGAAGAAGCCTTCAAGCAATGAAAGTAGCTTACATTGCAGAATCCCACACTCACCGCCCCAAGGGAACGTGAGGAATTAATCATATACGTAGCTTGCAGCAAAAGAAGTATCAGCGCGGGGTCTTGAGACGGATAGATAGAGAAGGAGGCAAAAAAAATACCAGTATATTTTGTAAAGACGCACTCTACGTGGCCCGGGAAAGTCAAACTATACCCCTATGGAAAAAGTTGGTGTTAGCCTTGCTCAGGCAAGTAAACGATTGGAAAAGATTCTTTCCAGGCACACACGGTCGTTGTAATAACAAGTCAACCGAATAAAGCAACTGTTGTATGTCGGAAATATCTGGAAGAATGCTAAAGTTGGAAGTTCGAGTTAGAAGGATATGACATCCAATACAGACCAAGGACCGCAATCAAAGGCCAAATATTGGCGGATTTCATTGTGGAACGACCGGAAGACGAGTCTCCGGACGAACTTATGGCTGAACCGGAAGCACTACCGGAGCCGTGGACATTGTTCACAGACGGCTCGTCCTGCGTCGACGGCTCCGGGGCAGGTCTGATACTGACAAACCCGGAAGGGGCAGAATTCACATACGCCATGAGATTTAGATTCGAGGCCACCAACAACGAAGCCGAGTATGAAGCACTAATAGCCGGTCTCCGGATCGCAGAGCAAAATGGGTGTAAAGATCCTTACAAGCAAATGTTGGATCAAGTCTGGTGGCCAATCATAGTCAACAGTTGTTTACACCGCCAAAGTGTTCAGGCATGGTCCAATTCCTGAACAAAGTTAAACAACACTTACAAAAAGCTTTTAAGGAATTTTCATTAAACAACAAATCCCACGAAGTGAAATCAAGAAAAGTCAGGATAGCCTCTGAGCAAGATTGCATCCACAGCTTCGCGCATTTCTTAATAAACAAGTGTCGTGGAAGAATTAAGGAAAAGTCCAGAAACAAAAAAGAAAAATCCTCTGGACGGTAGTTTGCAATGATAGAAGGGTAACACTTGGATGACACCAATACCGTGTGTAACCTGACAAAAGAGATCCTTCCCGGAGGATAAAAAGAGGCCTCTTAGGGGCGGGTACGTCTCGAAGGCCGGAAGGTACGCCTATCCATGATCAATTGGAAACCCTGTCAAAAAGTCTTTTTTAGGACCATGGCTACCGGTGCGTTGGACCACTCCAAAGCAAACTATGTCCTAAGAGAGATTACATGAGGGTCATGCAGACATGCAATTCCGGGCCCAGATCGAGTGTGGTCGCCCAAAGCAATCCAAAACCGTGGGTATTAATGGCGAACAATGCATATGGATGCCCAGGTAATTGTAATTAAACTATTCATTAATTAATGGAGTGCAAATGACTGTCAAGTGCACCGCCGTCCCAAGAAGTCCGCATCAGCAGAGAGAACTTGACCCCATCCCGTCCCCATTGCATTTTATAAATGGGGATAGACATAGCCGGACCTTCCTGGAAGGATCAGGTAAAGGGGTCAAATTCGTAATTGTTGCAATCGATTATTTCCCCAAATGGATGAGGCAAAAGCTGTCGGCAACATCACGGGCAATCAAGTGAAGAAGTTCGTTATGGATAACCTTTTCTGTAGTTTGGCCGCCCTACCAGGAGAAATATATCAGACAATGGAAAGCAATTCCGCTGACAATCATTCAAAGATTGGTGTGAGAAACTGGCATCCGCCAATTGCTTTGGCCTCTGTGGAAACACCCGCAAGCAATCAATTGGTCTAGTTGAAAGAGCAAATTAGAATGCTTAGGGGAAGGAATAAAAAGCCACGGCTTGAGGAAAAGAAGTAAAGATTGGTTGGAAGAAAGAACTCCGCACGTTCTATGGGGTCAAAGTACAATGATCAAGTCATGTACGGGGGGGGGAAACACCATTTCGTTAACTATGGCACGGAAGCAAGGGAAGCGGTCATACGCGGAAGGAAATAGGCATGAACATTCGGACCACGGAGGTGGTCAGGCTACTAACAACGAAGCTTTGGGGATCAACTTAGACATGATAGAAGAAAGACGGTGAAGCAGCCATACAAAAGAAGCAAAAAGCAAGAAATAGAATGGAAAAGGTATTACAATCTCAAGAGTCCGCGGGAAACAAGCTTAAAATCGGCGGAATGTCTACCGCAGCAATGAAGAAGTATCGCCCCAGGCACGGAGGTAAATCGGACCCAAAGTGGGTAGGGACCATATGATGTTAAAGAATCACTCGGAAAGGGGGCTTACAAGCTAAAAGAGCCGCAAGAATATGACGTTACCAGATCGTGGTGGAACATTTGTAATCTCAAAAAATGTTATATACATGAAATGTAAGGGATTCGCCCGGCACCTTGATGCTCCGAGGGCAATATTTGTATTTGTTTGATATTTTGATTTTCAAAAATGAAAAAGTGGGGATTAGCTTACCCTCAAGTTTTAAATTTTAAACTATCTTTACTTGCAAAGTTATATTAATTGTTAAAGCATTTGCTTGCACGGAGCTACGCTCCACCGAAAAGTTATCCCGTGTAAAAAGGTTGAGTAACATCAAATTTAGCTCGGCGAGTGAAGAGGTATTGCAAGCCCGGCACCGGGAGAATAACCCACAAATATTCATAAGACTATCTACTTACGAACGTACACCCGTAATAAACAAAGATAGCAAACATAGCACCAAAAAGCGTGTTATAAAACGGACCGACATGAATCCGTATGAATAAGATGATAAACGTACAATGTTAATATCAACTTACAAAAAAGCCGCAATAGCCACACACGGCCGCGGTATGTACCACAAGAAGACAAACTATAAGTCACCATAGTATATCTAATTACAAAAGAGAGCTGCAAGGTTACATATAACCACGGAATAAGAGCGATACACTCATTAAAACAGCCGGCCATAGCCTTGTCGTCTAATGGGGAAAAAGTGAGTCCACCCGCCGAATAAAGCATCAGTCTGTTCCGCAAGTTCTAACCCCGAAAAGCAGCTTTTCCGGAACTACAATGCTGGGTAGGGTTGTCATAATTCTTCTACGGGAAAATGTGAACAGGTCAGGAGGAGGAGCAATAACCACGGTAGACAAAGCATTGGTAGCAGGAACCTCAGCAGATGGTTCAATCAGGGCCTCAGCGGACAAAGGATCCTCAATGGATGCAAATACGTCCCTCAAAAAAGGAAGGCGTTCAATAAGATTCCGTTCCATTTTCTCCACCCGCCCACGACAAACATTTTCAAAAGCAACAGAAAGCTTGGCTCCCCAATTATTAATCCCATACCCTGCTTTTGGTGGATGGGAAACCATTCGCTGATCCGCATCAGGTGAAGGTCGGCCTTACCCAATGGGTATCGCCACAATGCGTTCCAAACGATAGAAGGATCCATTATTTCCAAGGTGTGGATCCTTCTTGTTGAAAAGTTTTGTAGGAGTGGAAAGTTAGATCACGGAGATCCGGATGGCCAGAGTTAAAGTCATCCTCCAAGAGGGAATATAAGCCTCAAGATCAGTCAAAACATATGCCAGCCTGTGGCCCATGCTCAATCCCTGCGGCTAGGCCTCTTGCATCCCCTTCTCATTTTGCACGCCCAAAAAGCAGTGTGACCCAAAAGCCTCCATATACTCATTTGAATTGAGACACTTAACTAAAAGGAGCTTCATCCCGTGAGTTAGCAACCACCTTCTCCCCGCAATGACGTTAAGGAGATGCGGATGGAAACTCTCCTGAAAGCGCATGCAACACCGGGTAAAATCAGCATCGATCTCGGCCAGTCTAGTCCTGAGAGGTCCCATTAGATTGTCTTGAAAATTCCTCCAACTGTGCACAAGGACCCCCTAAATATGTCTCCAGCTTCAAACGAGGTCCGCGGAAGAAAGTTCCGCTTATGTTACCTGAGGGGGAAAAATATAAACACGTGAGAAACGAGAAACATGAAACCACGAACTATAGTGTGTTACTAAAAAAAAAACAAAAAAAAAACAAATAATACATGATCAGGAGGACTTAGGTTCTCTGACCGCCAAAGAAGAAGAAGACGCTCCTAAGTCAGAGAAGAAAGCTCTTGGATCTTTTTCCAGAGCATAATAGATCAAGGCCAGCACCTTTAGCTGTAAAGAAGTACATTTCTCGCTCAAGAAAAACGACGTTTTTGGTCCATTGGGCGGGAAGCAACATCGCCGGAGTGAGCTCTCGGTAGCCTCTAAAACCAGAATACCTGGAAGCACGGAGTCGAAGTTACCTTACGCGGACTCCTCTTTGGACTTTTAACAAATGAGATTTCAGATCTTCAATCTCCCTATCCTTTCGCCTCCAGCAAAATATTCATCCTCCTCGCTAAAGATTTCCATTTTCCTCTTCTCCCAAAGATATTTATCCGCACGCACCTTACTTCCGGAGCTTAAACTCAAATTTCGGCTGCTTGATACATTGAACTCAGTAAAAAAAAGAATTTGCTCATGCCCATTCCACGGGACGCGGTCTTGAAGAAGGCGGGAAGGAGTAAAGTGATCAATCATTTTGGCACACAAACGCCCATCATTCATTCCAAAACCCTTGGTCCGTGCCACTCTGGCACATAAACTCCTCTGAACAGGCACCTTAGCCTCTTTCTCACGGATACTCACCTAGCGTCAAAACCACTTCCAGACCTTCCTGTAAAAAGACTAAGAGTACGATCCGTCTTTTCAGATGAGCTTGAAGAACCAAAAAGGGGCGGACGCGAGGCACTCTTATCTTTGGTGACATCGGTGGGAATAGTAACAGTAGTAGCTTCAGTCATAAGTGGAGCATCAGACCTGGAAAGAGAATCAACTTCAGGACCCGCAGAGTTAGTTCTGAATGATAATGGGAAAGAATCAGAAAGGACTACAAACCCTACTGAAGGACCTATAGTCGCAAGGGAGGGCCGCGGTCACGGGAATCCGTTACGATCCACACCTCCTACAAAGGTGAAGCTTTTGTCACGGAAGAAAATAATAAAGGGGTTATCTTAAGGTAGGAAGAGTGGGAAACACCCTGTTCTAGTTAATCGAGAAGTTCTCGAGCAACCTGTTAGAGCACTATGAGACCTTACCTTCCTAGTGGCGGAACACCGGATATCCCGTAATCGGCCTCTTAGTTTTTTGGGTGGTATGGGAAGCGAGGGACAATCCTCACTATCATAGTGACCAACACTCTTCTTATTGAACGCTTTGGGGTTAGGAATGTCGGCTACAACAGGCTCAGTGACAGGTACAGATGTCCCAGCATAATCCCCACCCGCAACGGAATCAAACCCCTTTGATCCACACGTCGACATTTTACTGGCATCTCCAGCAAACTCCCTTTCCACACTGGCCGATAACTCTCCGGAAGTACGAGGCACAGAGGTCGGGAGTAAAGTCACGGTGCGATGCTTTGCCACGGTAACGATAGGTACTTCGTTTTCAACTCGCGCCCTTTCGACAATCTTTACCTTGCGGGGATCAGCAGAGTGACGGATTAAAAGCGTTTCAAATCCATCTCTGCCAAAAGATAGGAAAAAGGATAAGAAAAAGAAAAAACAGAAAGACGATTAATCAAAGTACGCACGGAAAATATACCTACCCTCTCCGTTCCTCATTACTCGAAGCAGGGGGGATTAGTATCTTTATTCAAAAGGTTAATTAGGCTTATGCCAAACCAGCAAAGAGAAATTCCTCCGGGAACCTGAAGGGGAACGGAGGAGGCGTGGGCAATAAGCGGTATTAACTCTGCCCAATATTATATTCAGAAGGGTCAGGAGCTGTCCTTGGCAATAGTGAATACCCGATAAACCACTTAAACCAAGGCATTGGCAGGAACCACAAACTCATTAAACCCAAGAAAAAATGATCATTCCAGTTCTTCACAGAATCCAAATTCTGGAATAACAAAGCACGGAAGTCTGGGGCGCTTTAGTAAAACCAAAACCACCCATTTTTGTAGTTATGTGTAATAAAAGTTATCGAAACAAGTAAACTGAATCGGGTTATCAATGTTTGGCAAACGCGGCACAAGATTTCAAAATGAGAAACCTTGGCAGACCCAAACACGGATAGTTGGGAAAATGGAATGCGGAAGTGAGTGAGAACGGAAACGAAAAAGTTGGAAAAAGGGATACGGTAGTTGGCATAATCAAAGAATCGGGTGTACATTCCGACTTTACCAGCCGGTCTCTCATGCATGGTAGCATCAGAATTGGGCAGTTGAGGATGGACTTCCTCAGGAACAAAATATTTGGCGCACACGGCATTAAGGTGTTCTTGCGTAAGAACACATTTCAGAGATGTGATACTGCCCATAGTAAAAGAAAAACAAGGAAATTAACCTGAATCAAGAAGAAAGGCTAGATTATGGAGGGCTGTGAACTGGGAAAATCCTTGAATTTATCAACACTGGTGAAAAGTAAAAAGAGGAGAAAAAGAGAAACCAGTAAGGACACGAATCGACTATATATACCCCATGGTAATTTACGTCAAAGTAAAGGGGGGGGGATGAACTACACGTGCCCAAAACACTCCCAATCAAGTGTTAACATATAGTAAAAAAGATAATGTAACAGTGGATATGGTCCCAGACGGTTCAAAATCATGCAAGACGATAAAAGGGACATAAGAAGTCCACGTTAGCCAACGGGACAAACTGTCAAAAACGGCGCAAAAGGCTGCGTAGAGTAACAGAAGAAGTAAATAAAATTTGATTCAACGGAACTTTAAGTCTAGCAAATTGCTTACCGCACGTTATAATTGTAACGCGTATGGTAGCCAACTAGACTGGGGGGTGGGGATCTCTTGAAAAACGTTATAGTTATGGGCTCTAATGCTTACTGGGCACATAACTTATAATATACGTATAATAGGCCCAGGGGGTGGGCCCCAATACAACAAATAGCTGGGATCGCTAAGCCTATTGGCAGGGGTGACGCTCGGATATTACAAAGAACGCTCTGCGAGTATATTCTTGGCCGCACTCTGTTGCGTCCCCGCGGACAAGCACTGACCTCGGAAGAACTCTCGCTGTCCGCAAACAAGATTATAACGTGGACCCTTGCCCGACAAGGGACCCACTAAGTCCACTACCAAAGTAGTCCGAAAATACTAGAAAAAACCCTCGTATTAGACACCTCATTATATAGGAGTCATAAGTACATCTCAAAAGTTAATTTGTCTAATCATTATTCTACACAGTACTCTGAACATTCTCTGACAACATGATTACTTACTCTCACGCCGGAGCTTAATCGTGGGGTCCGTCCCCATGGTAAGGCTAACGGTTTACTTTTTTATTGTGCAGTAATATCATACACTTCTCTCTTGCTCTAGTACAAGATCAAGCATTAAAGTCATTTGGAAGCCCGACCCGACTAAAGGACTTCGACGCTGCTAAACCCGACACAAATTTTGTACTAACAGTATGGATGATTTTGCCTTTATCATGATGGCTTGAACTCTAAAGCTTCATATATATTCACTAAAACAAGCAAAATTACCCGCGCGTTGCTGCGGGGCGTTAATTTTTCGCGTATTGTTGCGGGCCATTAATTTTTATTTTTTATTTTTTAATTTTGCTCGGGTTTATTTTTTCGGTCTCATGTTTAATAATTTGATTTTTTTTTGCAATATTGGGCTCGTTTTGTTCGCAATTCGAAGATTTTTCCGTGGGTATTTTTTGGTCGGAATGACTCGATAGATGTGTTATATTTAAAAAAACGTAAATAGTTAAAAGCCGAGGGTACGTTTTGTAATTATTTTTTTCTATTTATATTTAACTTCAACATTTTTTATAAAATCGTGCGTATATCAGAAGCATTGCAATATTGGGCTCGTTTTGTTCGCAATGCGAAGATCTTTACGCGGGTATTTTTTATCTGAGTGAATAGGTAGATATATGTTATATATTTGATAAATAAAGTTTATTATATAAAAAAGTCGTAAATAGTTAAAAGTCGAGGGTTCATTTTGTAATTTTTTAATTTTGGGCCGGATTTTTTTTATTTGGGCCGGTGTGTTGGGCTAAGTTGGCCCACTACTCAACCCACAAATGAAACGACGACGTTTCAAATGGGAATTGAGTATAATCAAATGTCATAATTTTTATTGAGCATATCAAAAGTATCAAAATTAACTAAAGCGTTATAATTAATCAAGTTAATTTTTTTATTAACCTTTAATGTCAACACTTTACCATACCAACGTATTTCACGACCTTCGAATTTGATCATCTATTTACACCAAAAACATAACTCATGAACTCCACAACTATTATCTCGATAGTTTTCTCATAAAGGTCCTCCCTATTCGGAAAGCTATTTTGAATAGCATCCTTAGCCTTATCTATGGCTTTGTAAATGTAACCCATAGCCGGCTTTCTTTCTCCATCAACCATTCTAAGTACATTAACAAGAGGGGCCGTCAACTTAAGAGTATAAACGATGTTCTTCCAAAACGACTCTTTTAAGAAGTAAGCTTGCATTCTTTTCCCCTTTGCATCCTTTGACCACTTGCTATCCAACCATTCTTGTGAAGTAATCATCTTCCTCAAGTTATCCTTTTGCTTGTGGATTTGAAGAAGAGTGATAAATGATGTAGCAAATCTAGTATTGCGGGTCTATGGTCTATGCAAATTCTTTTAATTTGTAAACTTACTCATCAAGTTCACTAAACCAACAAAGTTGTATATATAGCCATTCGCGAACATAGCCATCTTCAAACACTCTTTCACCCTCGGATTTTTTTTCCCATTATCTTCCAACATATGATCTAGGCAATGAGCAGCACATGGAGTCCAATAGATATGCTTTCTAGAGCTTCTATCATCGACCCTATGAAGTTAATAATAAGCTGATATTAGATACGAATTTTATACGAATTCAAGACTGGAATTCATTATCTTGATATTAGATACAAGTTCAAGACTTGAATTCCCTTATGTAACTAAAAAATAGAAAGTTTTTAGAGCTTAGTTTCTTACCCGCTTTAACATACGCAGGTCCGTAATTATCTGAACCACATTTTCCTCTCCAACTTCTTCTACCATTTTATCAAGAATCTCATACAAGAAAGTTTCATTTTTTGAGATATCAGAAAAATTTATTGATTTTACAAACACCGAACCTTTTGGTGAGTTACTGAGTTGACCATAAAGTTAATTATATTCTTTAAAACAACCGAATCACGCCATCCATCTGATAGAATAGAACAACCTTTTTAAGCCCATTCTTTCTTGCGCTCTACCATTTGATTTTCAACAGAAATTACTTCCTTATTAAGTAACGGAACTCTCAACTCATACATGCTCGGTGGTTTCAATCCCCGATCGAATTTTCCAACAGATTCAATCATTATCTTAAAACTATCATAAGTAGCGGCAAAAAAGGAATACATGCATCATAAAACCATCTCGCAATCTCTTTACAGATTTTTCCCTTAGCTCTTTTCGACATAATTCGTTAATTGTTTGTTGTTTCCCTCTTTTCTTACTTCTAACCGCGACTTCAGGATTAGGAGAAAAGAACACGTCTACTGGACCTTTTTGTTTTGCTTTCTTTCGTGGAGGCAACTTACTTCTCTTTGATACTTTAACAGGCTCTAATTCTACTACTTCATCATCACAGTCAAAATATTGTGCCGCATTCATTTCCATTTCTGCCCTTGCAATCTCTCTTTGTAACTGATATGACCTCAATTCTTCCTGAACATGTTCAGGACAATCGGTGCATGCAGAAACACAACTAAAACCTCCAGTCAAATGCTTCTTTGATTATAGAAGAAGAGAAGAGTGGTTTTTGATGTAGAAGAGGAAGTAGGTAGATTTTATTGGTGGGATTGAGAAATAAATGTATGATCTAGGGTTTTAATGTGTGTGTGTATTTATAACATGGTATGCATTAACTAATTTTTATTGAATTGACTAACTAGTTTTTTTTCTTTTTTTAAATTTGCAGTGACCGTAGATGGTTTAGTGTGGTTAACAGGGTCTGTTTGTCAGGGCGGTCGCTAATGACCAGATCACGAAGGGTGTAGATGCTTTAATTTAATGAACTCTTAGTAAAGACGACCGCTCGAGGCTTGCACATGTTTTAGCCTTGGTTATAGGGATCGTCTATGTTGTTTTAGCGATCGCCATAGCATGTGGGATGTATGTAGGCTATGTTTGGGCATTCAGGAAAGCCAAGCGTGGAGCGCGTAGCACAAAATTTGCTTGGTGGTTCGGAATCAGGGCGATGGGTTCTTCGGTTGTTCTTTCAATGGTGTGTTTTTTATTATGAAAGTCGTGTACTTCAAAACCACCTAAAAGTGAAGTTTTTTTTATCTGTTGAATAAGTAGTGGGTGAGCCTTTGTTGCTATCTAACCTCTTGTGTTGTTGGCGAAGACTTAGTTTGCAATTAACTTTTAGAGGTAATTACAAAGATTGTCCTTGTGGTTATACCCAAATTGCACGTTTCGTCCAATTTCAACGTTAATTACACCAGACGTCCCTGTAGTTGACCCAAATGGGTTGACCGGTCCTTTGACCCTAACTCCATCTAGAATTTTGTTATCTTTTGGTATCGTCAGGGGTAAAATCGGCAGTTCACATACTTTACCCACCTAAAAGACTAACAGTGTTACCCTATAACCCCTCTTAACATCTTCTGCAAATTCCACGCCTTATAACTCCCTATATACCTTGCCTAAATCCTAATTCACCCAATCTAAGAATACTCACAAGAACCCTAACCCTTAAGATCAATGGCCTTATGTTTTTGTGGGCATCTTGCCGTCACCTAAACATCATGGACCGATACTAATCTCGGTCGTAGGTTCCTTGCATGTCCACAGATCGATGGTGAACGTTGTATTTATTTTGACTGGGTGGATCCCCCCATGTGTCAAAGAGATATGAGGATAATATCAGGTTTGTTAAGGGTGAGGAATACGATGGAAGCTGACATGTTGGTGCTTGTGCAAGCAAACCGAAGCTTGAAGAAGTATTTGCTTTTTAGTTGGTTGGCATTTGCCTTTTTCTACTTTTTTCTTAGGTCTTTTGGTTGTTTAGTGGTTGTTTTTATGAAAGTTGTAGCTTGATGATGTAGGGTTATGTCTATGATCTTAGATGATCTCGTGTGTTGTTGTATGATGTTGTTTATGTAAGAACCCATTGTTCAGGTATAGCAACTCCCACTAAATTCTCAGACATGTTGTATATTGCAGCTACAACATGTTTACATGGTATTCCAGTCATCTCCCACTTCCTACAAGAACACAACCTTGTTTCTATGTTAACAACACTCCAATCCTTGTAAGGCCCAGTTACTTGATATAAAAAAAACCTCTATTCCGTTAAACAATGTACTCAGTAGCCTTTTTTATAGCATCAAAGAGTTTTATCACAAAATGAGTAAGTGGTCAAACAGTCTTAGCTATCACTTTCGGAACTACTACAATCCTCTTCATCAAGTACTCTCTGATATATTCCAAACAAGTAATGATGGGTTGATCTCTGCCATCAACTAACTACTTATTGAACAACTCATAGATGTTGTTTAAGAGTAGATCACATTTGGCTCTGCCTGTTAAACAAATCACACACTATATAAGCATATGACCAATTATTAATATGCTTTTGTGTAGTGTGAGTTAGTTAATTACCTGAAAAATAGGTTCTGCTCCATTGTTCAGCTGGAATCTTCATCAACCAATCATAAGCAACAAAGTTGAATAACTTGAGCCCAGCCATCTTTTTGTTGAATTCACCAACAGAAGTGGCTTTGGTTGCATTCCAAAACATCTTTGATGCATATTTTATTTTAAATATTTATTTACCAAGTTTTAAATTTATAAAACTCGTTCTACCTTTACAAACGCACTAACGGGCAGAGAACCCGGTCGTGAGTAGTGTAGAAATGGTAAATCTGAGGTCGTCCCAAGAGTTAAGTGTTAATAAGTTTTAATTTTAAGTGTCACGTTTTGAAAATGGTTTGAGATTGATTTTGAAAATAACAGGAAAGTAAATTGCGAATAAGTAAAGGTGATAGGAGAAATTAAAGAGAGAAGCGTGCTAGCCTATCCATTCCATTACTATCATTATAACTATGTTTTCCTGTGCAATGTTACACCATGGTTTCATTAGTGGTTTCTAAAGTCGACAGACCTGAATAGATATCTTTAGTCTGCCCTATAATTCCTGCGATCTCGATTCCCCAGAAAGTCATGAAGGTAGGGCAACCAGGTCATAGTGATTAATCCCAACTATCCCAAGAGCTAGTCTAATAACTTATATAAATTATTAACCCTTTCTGAAAGAGTTCCTGTGCTTTTTAAGTATATTAAGTGATAAAGGCAGTAACAGGGTTAGTTCCTACACTAGGGTTAGAATGATCATCCTTTCCTAATACCCTGCTAATCCCATGTTCAAGTGGTAATCTAATAACAGGATTAACACGTTCTAAACCACCCGTAATACTACCAAAACCCAGGGTTACACGATAGTCAAAAGGATATCCAACGAAACCATGATCTAACAGGAAACAAACATTATAACGATAGTAGATTCATGACTAGGCCAGCACTTGAAGTGCTTAGCCGCTCATAGCAATAACAAAGCATGAATTAATAAAGATAATCATGGATGGAAAACTCATAATTCTTACAGAAGTTGTTTATGAATGATTAAATACAAAAATAAATTAAGTGTGATCTCCTTTGGACTTCTTGTGGAATTCTTTGAGCTATGAAGTCCTTGATCACCCTTTAGATATGTGGTGGAATGGTTGATATCGAATTTTTTGAATGAGGCCTCTATTTATAGATTTCGAATAGCTTACGGCGTAACCTTTTAGGGGTTTACGCCATAAACTGCTGACGGGTACTTTCCATCTTATAGGCTTAAAGGATGTTACGACATAATCAAGTGTACAGGTTACGCCGTAATGCTGACTCAGATAACTCATCCTTCCATATTAATAATGTTACGGCGTAAACCTTGTGTGTGTTTACGCCGTAATCTTGCTGGGTGACGTGTTTTGCCTTGAATAGGTTATGGTGTAACACTATCATAGGGGTTACGCCGTAAAGTCTTGTAAGAATCCGTGTTTTCTTCATTTTTTGGTCCTTTTCCTGTGTTTCTTGTCACATACTTGTATTTTACCTCAAAATAATGAAATAACCGTAAAAGTATCGAATTCAAGTAATTATAAAACAATTTCAAGTATTTTTAGGGGAAAATTGACACTAAAAAGTATCAAATATTTGATGTCATCAAATATCCCCCCACTTGACTTCTGCTTGCCCTAAAGTAGACCTGTTAGAATCGTTTATAAAAAGATCTCTCTGATTTAACTCAAAGAAATAAATTTATAAAATACGTATGCTAGAAACATCAAAGCCAAACACCTCACGAAAAGGGGATCAAAAATCACTCAACTCTCAACTAGTCTAAGTGTTCATTTTTAGGGTGATCGCTCATCTACACAGTCATAGTATGTATTCTATCATAAGCTTGGAGAGTACACAAATCTGCATCAGTTAGAGTTAAGGTCTAAACAATTCTTAAAGGCAACATGGGTGACATAACACATGTTTATTGGATGATTTAAGAGTTAGGATAGACATAGGATACACATTTAATTGGTGTTAAGATAAAAACATAAAACAAATAGTCATATATAATCTAAGGTACCCATAACTGGCTACTGTCCATCCATAGTCCAAGTCTTCAATAGTGAAAACTTGATCATATCTTGATAGTGGGTTAGCTAATAATGAGATCTTACGGAGCATACTAACCCATTCTTCATAACATCAGATGGCTTATAGTTGTACCATCCTCAAAATCACTAGGTGGCTTATAGTTGCACTACCTTTATACTTAGTTGGTTTTATAACACGTAACCAACCTCAGGAGTTATCACATTAGGTGGCTTATAGTTGCACCACCCTCTTTCTTTTTTCTTTTTACAATACTCTAGGACATAAATAACATATCCCCCACTTGAGATAAATAGTATCAAAAGTGACAATACCGAGGGGTCTTCCATGATCATAATAATATGTCTTCAATGAAAGCCAATCTTAGAACCATTTTCCTGAACCATGGACTTAGGTAGCCAGACATTTTAACACAAGGATAAATATAGACTACAGGGTTGGCTAAGTCGAAATGGTGTAACGAAACATATAATATTGGGTGAAAACATAGATTGGCTAAATAAGGGTGATCTAGAGGTATTTTGCACTAATGATGAGGGCAACAAAAGGGTTTTTAACACGGGAGGTCGACAAGTCAGTATAACTAGTCGATAAACACACACATTTAGGCTATTTGGCTGAATTTCTAAATGTTGCCTTCTCTAATCATCTATTCTTGCTAATCAATTAGGTCTCGAAATGATGTACATGCCAAGTTTTAAACAATACTACCGGCACACTCAATATTTTTGGTGGATTTTTGTATAATGAGATGAAAACAGAACATTAGGCTTAAACCTCACCAAGTAATAATAAAAGGTAATGTGCATTTGGCAAAGATTAATTCTAGTCTAGTAAGAAAAATATGTCAAAAAAAATTAAAATCGGTATCATTTTTTAAAAAAAAACTAGAAAATCGAAGGCAAGAATAGGTCAAGTGATAATTCTACTAATATCCTCCCACTTGTTTTGTACCATTTCCCTATTGTACATTAAGGAAATGA
>BQNB010095294.1:0-23737 GCA_026074375.1 Tanacetum coccineum
TGTTGGTGTTATTAGTGCTGTTAGAGACAAAGGCCACATTCTGTGTATTTTGACTTGTGCTTGATGAACCTGTAATTTCAGGTTATTATATAAGTCATACAAGCTGATGGTTTCAATTTCCACCTTATTCCTCTAGATTAAAGCATGAGTCTTCCATTCAGATGGAAGACTTCTCAAGAGCTTTAGGTTCATATCTTCCTGGTTAATCACTTCTCCTTGGATCTCCAGCTGACTGATAAGTTTTTGTAACCTATCAAAGGTTTGATCCATTGATTAAGAACTTAATGCAGCAAAGTTCTCATATTGTTGTTTAAGAAGTGTCCTCTGAACTTTTTTAGACTACTTGTTCCCTCCATACCTTTTCTCTATAGCCTCCATTAGCAACTTTACATCTTGATATGAGTGGAACTTCAGTTGGTCTTTGTTTGGAAGTGCCATCAACAGGGTTGCTCTTGATTTTATTTCATTTCTTCTATCTTGTTTTTCTTCAGCAGTGGTGGGTTTATACACCTGTTCAACTGTTCCAACAGTTCTTCTCAACACTTTGTTCCCATTCTTGATTAATTCCCATAGGGAGTAATCAGTCATAAGAAAATATTGTTCTATCCTCATCAGCTAGAGATCATAGTCTCCTGGGTTAAGAATAGGTAGTCTTGAAGTCAGATTATTAGTGGTAGTTCCTACCTCCATCTTGTCACCAAAAAATAGATCTTGGATGTATTGGTTGATTCTTCTTATTCAAAGCTTCACAACAAGCTCTGATACCACTTGTTGATCCCAATGATTAGATCTTTAACTCCTTAGCTTGTAAGGTTTAGTACCCTTGGATAAATCCAAAAGTACTAAGAATGAAACTTTGATTTGAATGATATAAGCTATGCGGAATCTAGCTTATACCACTAAGAAGTATATTCAATCAAACAGTGAATTATGATTGACACAAAGATATAACACAACACGCTTCAATATATTAATACGATCACTCTAACTTATTGATAGGGTTTACAACCTTGAAGCTACGAATTCTATGGAAAATTGCTATTGAGATATTGAAAACTGATATCTCATTCTATACCCTAGGACCTCCTTTTATACACCAAGGAGTCCTACAAGCTTTACAATACCTTCCTAACATATCATAATCTTTTCTATAATTACACACAATCTTATACTCAAATAAGTTATACATATCTTTTACAAATATAACTTTAATACTTATCTTCGTAAGTATTCTTGTTAGTATTAACTCCTTCACTAACAGTACAAACTAACACTAGCAGTACTAATATTATACTAGCAGTACTAACTCAGTTAGTACTGTTAGTTCTATTCCGAGCAGTACTAATCTATGAAGATTTATTCCCAACACTTCTCCAAGCTCAGAGATGTTTTATCAAACTTTTGATTGGCTTCAAAAGCTTGTGAGTCAGTTGGAGATTTTGGGAGAAACGATTTCACATGAAGATGTGAACCAGAAGCTATTAAAAAGCTTGTCACCTGAGTGGAACATTGTCACACCCCGACAATGGCAGAAACTCTGGAATGCAACATAATGATCAATCATAACACAAGATACAAAATAGAGAAAACTACATTGCATAAACTCCAAGTGCAATGAAGACCATCAACCTTGAACAAACTCAAGTGATGTCCTAAATCGCAACTAAAATCCACAATCTCTTACAATTATTCAAATGCCCACATAGGGGACCATAATCCAAACTTATTCCAAAACACCCGAAACTAAAATCAAACAACAAGCAAGCAAACCTTCAAACGAAATTCCACACCGGATACTTCTAAGTCTGCTATCAATCACCAAGCTACTCTTCTTTCACTTCACTTGAGAATGATACTCGAAGACGTCAACAATAATGTTGGTGAGCTCGTAGGTTTGACCTTAAACCCAAAAGTTGTGCCAATATTTCAACAGTGGACAATAGTGCTATATGACAGTGAATATATGCAAACAACCTTAGCATCACCGCTAATCAATAACCATATGTCACTTACGCACCTAAAGGGCCTACCAGCTGGAGCACTAAAATTAGGGCAGGACTACACACAAACCTGGGTAGGCGTACCCATCCGCTCAAATAATCACACAAATACTGGGTAGGCGTACCCATCTGATCCAATAATCATGCATCACATAATATTCACATAACAGTCAAAAGCACATAACTTGTCCAAAAAACAAAACCACATTTCGCACAGATCAATTCAAAACATTTCAAAACATATTTGAGTATCATTTTCCCCCAACGAAAAATACAGTAAAAAGTAGGGCTATAAGAACTCACCTCAAGCAAGTCTTTAGCAACCAAATCTCAATCACACAAGCAAATGCAACGACGCCCGCACACGACCTAGTCCAATTAATGTCCCAATTTAATCATCCAATTCCAAAACAATCTTCACGTTTGATGCATAGAGTTTAGACGCGGTGTACAATTACCCAAAACAATTTAGTGGTGTGATGGTTGACGACTTAACTCCACAATCATATCAATCTCATTCCTCGATAATACATACTTATACTATTTAGCGTAAATAGATAAGTAATACAGTATAATAAATATTTATAATTATTAATTATAAATATATCTCGACAAGTCCATTCGTTACACCTTAGTCACTTCAAAATAATCATTATACGGTTGAAAATAAAATGTTTACTCATAATAAATACTTTAAAGAAGTTTCGAGAAAAAATATTTTTTTCGTCTTTTAGTGAATTTATTAAATAAATAAAATAAAATAATTAAATATTATTTTATTATTTAAAATCAAAAATCATGTTATTAAGAAATTTTTTATGTATAAACTTTTTACGAAATTTCAACATGACTCGTACGTTTTATACACTTTCCTAAGGTGTCAAACCTTATTTCAACATTTTTCACAAATTTGACATTTTTCGATAAAATTTCAAAATCTCAATCGTTAACGCTTACCGACACGTTTTTCCCAAAATATCGTTCAATATCACTTTGTAAATACATTTCCACTTTCAAAAGTCCATCGAAATTCTCATAACTACTACATGTCCATTAGGACATATATAAGTCCAAAATACTATTTAAGTCCAAAACCAAGGTCCATTTACATATATAAGTATATACTTATATGTAGAAATAATCTAGACCACAATAAGCCCTCCCATTAAGCCGCGGCTCAAATAGACTTATTGGGCCGTGAGGCCATAAACTCTAAAATACGTATATTAAGCTTTAAAATAAGCTATTAAGCTACATATCGCTTTTGGTTACTACCATAAGCCTAAAAAATAGTCCACTACATACGCCATAACAAAAAAAATAATCAAAATCACTTTCCTAGTGATTTTGGGAATCCATTCGTGGCCTATAAGCCCAAATAAGCCTAGAAATAGCTAAAAAAATAAGCCCGAATAAGCCATACAAGCTACTATCAAAAATAAGCATTCTAGCATCATATATTATTCAACCATCACGACCACGACATAAAAACTACAAAAACCCTCTTTTTCCTTTTCTTTTTACACGAACCAAACACCCCCTTTTTCTTTCGTTTCGCTTCCAAAAATCAATTTTCACAACGATCAACTTGTACAACTAACATCTATGCATCAAAATAAACCCAAAAGGACAAACGAAATTTAAATTTGAAAACTTACAAGAAAATCTTCAAATTTGTAGATTTCAACACGAACCAGACAACCCAAACGTTGTTTAAATGAATAACCAAACACTAGAATCAACCCCAAATATTTATGTCTTCATGTTTTCTTGATCAAACTTCAAAAATTATAAGAGTATGTACGTTGTAGGTGCGGACGAACACAAGAGAGAAGGGAGAGGATATTTTTTTGATTTTGAAAATGAACTATGTGTAAAAATAAGGATAAGGAAAGCATCTTATGTACAATTTGGACAAGGTTAGCTAAAATTAAGTCACCTTGTCTCCCTAGTCTTCTTTTGACCGGCCATGGTATCCCATGGGGTCTCGGGCCTTTCTTTTCGTGTCAAGATCACTTAAATACTCGTAAAACTCAACCGTAAAATTTACCCCAAAGTTAATTAGCATTTTTATTCACTTTAAAAATACTTTTCCATTAGCCTAGAGTATTTACACGACATATTTTCACTTTACACCCTTCAAAACTCATTTGGACATTAACGGACGTGTCGAACTCATTTTTTGGCATTTCTTTAGCGCGACACTAAACACCGAGGAGTCAAACGTCTCCGCGAGAACGCAATACACGCTAAGCAACATGAAATGAAGATCATCCATTGCGCGCGTCAAAGGGACTCCACTAATTTCTATACCAAACTCCTACTCACTCCTAATTTCATCTACACTCTCACTATCATCAGCACTCCAATACCACACGACCCTACCACACGCTACTCAAATAATCCGAGCACAAACTACACTCGCTACATCCAGTCAAATACGTAAGCAGGACTACAAAAAACGCATACCACTACATCTTCAGAACACATGATTTTTAATTTAATTTAGCATTTATTTTCTTAATTTTTAGTATTTAGGTTTCCCGATACCTGATTCTGTTCCCCGTATTTTAGTATAGATTTAATTTTAGGATTTCCCTATAACTAATTTTGTTTCCCGTAGATTAAATTAGGTTTTATTTAATTAATTTTAGTTGTAATTATATCAGTGTTTCCATCATATCTAAATATTCTCCATCATTCAATTTCTCATCAAACCAGGATTACCTTCAATTGCAGCCTCGTTGGGACATACGACCCGGGAATATCTCTTCCGGAATCTTTTTATCATTGATTCTATCTTGTGTATTTTATCCTTTTGTGGAATTTGACCTTTTGCCTTGGTCAAGGGCATTCGGTTAGGATCTGTATTAGGGTTGCTATATAAGTGTATACTATTTGACGAATCAGTCTTCCGGTTTATTTCCTAGTTTCATTACATATATTCCTCCTTTCCTAATTCCTTTACCTATAACCTTTTCATCTTTGATTATTTCACTATCGTGTTCGATAAATATTACTTTGCATTTGTTATCACATATTTGACCTACACTAAGCAAGTTATATGTTAAGTTATCTACGTGCTCAACATTTTCAATTATTAGGGAGTCATATGAGCAATGTACCTTTTCCTATGATTTTACGAGCAGTTGACTCCCAAAGATAATGTTTCCGATCGTTGTATGCTTTTATGAAAGAAAATAACTTTCCGATTAACGGTCATGGTTTTGAGCATACACTATTCTTTATCCATCATCGGTTCCAAGTTTATTCCTAGGGCATTTTTCTCACGGCCGCTTGAGCTACAAGAAAAGTTTCATATTAGTCTATTTCCACTTCATTTTCCATTGGCGCTCCATGCTCTACAATTAAATGCTCTTTGATCATAGTTCTTTGGATGTTAGAATTGAACATTCTTCCAATAGGTGATTTGGATCACCTAATCTAAAAACATTTTCTTCACTTTTACCATAGTCCAATTTTTTTTTTTCAAATTTCTACTTCTTTGGAAGGTTTTTCTATCGCTCGTGGTTGTCTTACGCGCAAATCTTACTCGTCTCTTTGAAAGAATTTCTTTTTAATTCCAGTACGGCACATATCTTACTCTTCGTCCTTCACGATCGGAGCTTGAGCTTATCATCATCACTTCTTCCTTTTTCACCTTTAATGCAAGAGATCTACTTTGTTCTTTCTTGCCTGTTGACGTTTGAAATCTTCCTTTATTTACTTCTTCACTAAACTTCTACAAGTTTCCAATAAGTTCGTAAGAGGTTAAGGTGGTTAGATTCTTTGATTCTTCAAATCACAATGACTTTCGCGCTGCCCATTTTTGATGTAATGCCCTAAGAAACTTCTTAACAAACTTCTTGCTAGAAAAAACCTTTCATAAAGTGCTTTTAGACTAGTAATAATAGTGTTTAAATTTAAGCAAAGGATTATCTATTGATTTCTCTTCGAAATCGTGAATTGTTACTTATTGTTGAACAAGATGATTATTTTGTTAGCTTTGACTTGATTATTACCTTGATGAGAGATTAATAAAGTATCCAAAATTCTTTTGCGGTTTGACACATTAAAATTCTTTTGTATTCTTTACGGGCTAAACTTCTATATTACCATTTAGCTCTTATTTTTATTGAAAGTTTCTTCTTATGATCTCGTTTTGTTTATGAAAAAGGTACAATTCCTCCTTTTTAGTTTCGGGATTATTTTGAATAGGGTGGAAAATCGATCAGTAATAGGCATGCCAAAGATGTATAGTTCTTTTGATTTCACTATGTTATCGAATCTATTTTTCAAATAAATAAATCCATCTTCAAATAGTGGTGGTCTTTGCATAGATTGCCCTTCTAAATATTTTAGCGAATCCATAGATCGATTCAAGTTTTAAAATACAATTTATTTTGAAAATCTTGTCTGACGTGGCTCTTGATGCCAATTGTGGAAAACTAAAAGGGGGGAAGGGTTGAATAGTTTACCGCTTTTTGATTTAAGGTTTATGTTTATTTGTAAAATTTAGATTTGACTTTTTGTGAATTCAATGCTTGCACAATATGAACAATATAAGTATATGAAGTGATAAAGTAAGACAAGAGATAAGAGTAAGAACAATTAAACCATAACGCGAGGATTTATAGTGGTTTGGTAACGAAGCACCTCTTCACCCTACTCCACTCCCCGAGCACCTAACTCAAGAGTTTTCTTTACTATGTCAACAAACTCTTATGTGAGAAATCGTACACAACGTTGTTACACCGATTTACGACCATGCTTAAATGTCGACGTTCTTCATCTTAGTAGAAAACCAATCTATCACAACACAACTTCACGACTTGTTCACGACTTCACAACTTCATGACTTCTTCACAACTTCTTCACAACTTCAAAACTTCTTCACGACTTCACTTTACCACACTACTTATGTCATAACTATCTTACACTACTTGGTAAGATCACCACGATCTAACTATACTTACAAAGATCACAAGATCTCGCTACTATCCACACAAATAAAGTATACAATTGATTTACAAGTTATGGTATGGATGCAATAAGATTGTAACAACACACAAAGGTGTAATACTTCTTCACTTGATGATGGAAGTATTCTTCTTTGCATTGAGGGAATTGAGCTTGGATTCACTCGAAAATAAAGCTTTATGATTAAATGATCAAGAGATTTTAGTTAGAATGTGCCCTTGCAGTTGGTCAAATAGATCATCAATTCTAGGAAGTGGATAACGATTCTTAACAGTCAACTTGTTCAATTCTCTATAATCAATGCACATCCTAAAAGAACCATCCTTTTTCTTAACGAACAACACCGACGCTCCCCAAGGCGACGAACTTGGTCGAATGAAACCTTTGTCTTGGAGTTCCTTGAGTTGTCCCGACAACTCCTCTAATTCATAAGGTGCCAAACGATAAGGAGACTTGGCTACCAGCGTTGCTCTAGGGATTAACTCAATCCGAAACTCAATTTCCCGAATAGGCGGTAATCCAGATAGATCATCCGGGAATACCTTAGGAAAATCTCTAACTACAACAATCTCTTCTTGTTTCTTAACACCCATCAAAAATCTCGCTTTCTCTTCCGGTCTCTCTCCTACTACTCTAAGCACCTTGCCATCCGGTAGTGGTATCCTCACCACCTTCTCATGGCAAATTATTTCAGCCTTATAATTGGACAACCAGTCCATACCTATAATCACATCAAAACTCCCATGCCCAAAAGGTATCAAGTCGATGTCAAAGACATGACCCTCGATTTCTAGTTTGCAACCCTTAATAACCTTATCAATCTCTACTAGCTGCCCGCTAGCTATCTCAATCTCATATCTGAAACCTAAATCGCTGGGTTCTAAGCCTAATAGAGGTATGAAAGTAGTGGAAACAAAACTATAGTCGGCACCAGAGTCAAATAAGGTAGTGGCAAAATGATTGTTCAAAGTAAACGTACCCGTCACAATGTTCGGATCCTGGCGAGCTTCCTCTGCTCCCAACATGAATGCCCTACCCCTAGCCTGGTTCCCTTGGTTTCCACGACCCTGACCCCCGTTATTAGCAGCAACTTGATTTGGACGATTTTCTCCCGGTCCTTGTGCCCTATTCCACCTAGGACAAGCTGGCCTGACATGGTCGGTACTACCACACTCATAACATGCCCTAACAGTTGGGTTTCTAGCATTGACAGGATTCACATTCCTTGGCACACCTCTACAATCCCTTGCCAAATGACCCGGGCGGTTACAGTTGAAGCATGTGCGACAAGGCCCTCCGGGTGCATGGTAGGAGTTGCAGGTGGTACACTTGGGCCAAGTACCCGTATTCTCTCTTCCTACAGGGTTTACAGTAGTAGCAAAAGCATTCCCAGTCCTAGTCCTCTTATTATCATCCCTACCATTCTTATCCTTGCTAGGTTCCCCCATATTCCCTCTTTTCTCGACCTTCTTAATTGATCTATTTCTCACAGCCTCATCGGTCAGTGCACCAGAAATCTGTACGGCCTTCTGTATAGTCTATGGTTCCGTTGCTGCCACCATCCTACGGATTTATGGAGCAAGGCCATACACATACCTCTCAATCATCCTACTCTCTGGAGTTACCAAATGTAGAACTAACATAGCCAACTCATGAAACCTATCAGTATACGCATCATGGCCAGCCCCGACCATGGCGTGATTCTATAACTCATATTCTAACTTTTGCATCTCATGACTAGGACAAAACTCTTGTATCATCATAAACTTAAAGTCATTCCATGACATACTAACATTAACTTCTCGGCTTAGCGTGCGGATCTAAGAGTTCCACCACATTAAATACCCATTGTTAGGAACACGAATGTGTCGGTCGCTTCCATAGATAACAGTCGTTAGCTTGTTAAGTAATTTTAGGAAACTTACATAGTTAGTTAGCAAAGGCCTATGGTTAAACCCATGCAAGCCCAAGCCCACTTGTTCATTATAAGTATATAAACACCTCTCCATGCTTTGGAGAGGTGGTTGGTTGTTGTAGATTTTACACACATAATACAAAGCTCTCTTATGTTTACTTTCTCTCTCTAAGTGTTCATCCAACCCACTCTCTCTACCCTCACATTTAGTATGATATTTGATTAGTCTTCAATTGGTATCAAGAGCCATGGAGTGGTGTGCTTTGATTTTGTGTTTACTTATTTGGTTCGTGAGTTTTTCTTCAAAAAATGCATCATTTTTTTTGATTTTTTTCTTGTTTTCTAAGCTTAAATTACACACTAAAAGATCATCTACATAGGTAGATTTGATCTAGTATCTTTGGATATAGGTGTGTGTGCTTAGATTCATAGAAAAATCTCTTAGTTATGTGTCTTTTGTGTTCATTAGCTTTATAAAGGTCAAAATCTTGATTTTAAATTTTTCGGCTTAAAAACCTTAAAGTTGTCATTTTTCTTGTTCCTATAGGCTTAGTAACATTTTTGGTACAAAAATTTTTGGAAAACAATCGTCAAAAACGTGTCTTTTTAAGTTTTGAAAAAGTGGGTTTTCGTGCAAACCGATCTAGTCATCTCAGTTGAAACCGAACTAGTCATCTCAGTGGAAACCGATCTAGTCATCTCCAATGCAAACCGATCTAGTCATCCCAGTGGAAACCGAACTAGTCATTTCCAGTGCAAACCGATCTAGTCATCTCAGTGGAAACCGAACTAGTCACTTTCAGTGCAAACCGATCTAGTCATCTCAGTGGAAACCGAACTAGTCACTTTCTTTGAGAACCGAACTAGTCACTTTCTTTGAGAACCGAACTAGTTTATTTCAGTGTGAACCGAACTAGTCAAGTTTAATCAAAACCGAACAACTTAAATTTCTAAATTATACGGTTTATCTCTTTGACTTATAAAATCCCGTGAAACATTAACTTGTTTTCCTGGTTTTGTCAAGAATTGTAAAATCCCGTGTAGTTTCAAGAATTCAAATACTTAAAAGACACCTTAATCAAACACAATTTCTTTCTACCACCGTTCGATCCGACAATAATCTTTTAACATACAAATTTCTCAATGACGACTCTTGCGGACAAAGCAATTCTTTCGGGTGCTGACAATCGTCCACCCATGTTGGAAAAAGATATGTATGATTCTTGGAAAAGCATAATGGAGCTATATATGATGAATAGACAACATGGAAGAATGATTCTTGAATCCGTTGAAAATGGTCCACTCATCTGGCCTTCAATTGAAGAAAATGGAGTGATAAGACCAAAGAAATATTCTGAGTTATCTGCTACGGAAGCAATTCAAGCTGATTGTGATATCAAAGCCACAAATATCATTCTCCAAGGACTACCACCTGAGGTCTATGCATTGGTTAGCAATCATAAAGTCGCCAAGGAACTTTGGGCAAGAATTCAACTTCTCATGCAAGGAACTTCATTGACGAAACAAGAAAGAGAGTGTAAGCTTTATGATGAATTCGATAAGTTTGCTTATAAGAAGGGGGAAACACTACGTGAGTTCTACTTGAGATTTTCATTGCTACTCAATGACATGAACATCTACAATATGAAACTGGAACAATTTCAAGTGAACACCAAGTTTTTGAACACTCTTCCTCCTGAGTGGAGCAAATTTGTGACAGATGTCAAACTGGTTCGGGATTTGCATACAACTAACGTTGATCAGCTTCATGCTTACTTGGGACAACATGAATTTCATGCAAATGAGGTTCGTTTAATGCATGAACGCAACTCAGATCCGCTTGCTTTGGTTGCAACCCATCAGATGACCCAGTCTCCTTATCAAACTCATCAAAACTCTTACCAAAACACTCAATTTCAACCACAAGTTTCACCATATCAGTCTCCACAGTATGGATCACCTTATCAGTCTCAACAATACTCAACTCATCAATCATCAACACCTTTTTCAATCACTTATCCATCTAATGATTATCAATCATTAATTCACCACAACGTTTATTCTCCATCATCATCCATCCCTCAATTGGAATATGCTCCCATAGTTAACCAACAATCTGAATTTTCCCAACCAGACTCAGGTCTAATTGTTCTAGTGTTCCAGAAAGGTAATGATCCCATTGATGCCATCAATCACATAATGTCTTTCTTGACTGTTGTTGTCACTTCCCGCTACCCCACTACCAATAATCAGCTGAGGAATTTGTCAAACCCTAGGAAACAAACTACCATTAATAATGGAAGAGTAGCCTTACAACCAATTCAGGGGAGACAAACGTCTTTAGCTGCGGGTACTACAAGGACATACACTCCAGGAGCAAGTGGATGCAATTTTGGGAAATAAAGGACTGTTATCTGTTACAATTGCAAAGGGGAAGGCCACATGTCCAACTCAACACTGCCAAAGTTGCTCTCATGGCGAGTTTATCTCATTATGGTTCAGATGCTCTTGCTGAGGTACATAATCATGATAATATGAATAATAATATGATCAATCAAGTTGTGCAGGCGATGACGTCTTTTGAATAGTCGAATGTTGTGAACCACTCAGAGACTAAAATAACCAGTGATGATAATATCATTCCTTATTCTCAGTATGTGATTGAATCACAACAGGCATCTGTTCAAAATTCTAACTCCTATGCACAACAAGATGCACTGATATTATCTGTGATTGAACAACTGAAAATCCAAGTAGTTAATTGTACCCTCTCGCTCGCTCAATCACTGGTCCCCTCTCTTTTATAAGTGTCAACCTCCCCGCGCTCTACTTTCCAATCCCACCCTGCCCCCCCATCCGAGCTTGAAAGATATAAGGAACAAGTTAAAGTGTTGAAAGAAGGACAAAATGTTGATTTAAGGAGTAATGATAACGTTTCAGATTTAAGTGCACAGTCTGTAGAGATTGATCGTCTTAAACAAACACTTTTTGAACATTTAAAAGAAAAGGAATCTTTAATGCAAACAGTTACTCTTCTCAAAAATGATTTTAAGAAAGAAGAATCTAGGAACATCGATAGAGAGATTGCGTTAGAAAATAAGATCAAACAGCTAGATAATATATTTTTTAAAAGATATCAATCTGCACAAACTGTTCACATGTTGACGAAACCTCAGTTTTTATATGATCATACCACTAAACAAGCTCTAGGTTTTCAAAATCCTTTCTATCTAAATAAAGCTCAGCAGTTGGAACCAAAGCTTTAAATTGGTAATGTAATTAAGAATACTAGTGCTATTTTAATTCTTGACTCCGAGGAGACCCTAATGCTTGCTGAAGAGAGTCGTTCAAAAATGATTTTAAAACAAAAGGATCATATGATGTTAGAAAAAGAAATAATTTAATTACTCACCAAAAGTCGGATTATGTTATCCTTAATCAACTTTCTCAAGATTTTGAAACACGATTTGTTCCACAAACTGAATTATCTACTGAACATGCCTTTTGGTCTAAGAATTTTGTTAATTCCAGGGATCCACTTTTCTAGTAGACCCAATAAGTTGATGTTCCAAAAAGAACATCCTAAAAGTTAGCATGGCAAAGACGATGTTTGAAGAAACACTTAAATCCTCTTGCTGGTTTTGACGTGGTTGTCAACCCACAGCCATCACTGACGGCTCATGAGGGTTCAAACATTCAAAAGCTTGTTTTAGGGATAAAATAATTCCATTTGTAAAAGCACTGAATGACTTATTTAATACATTCGATCAATATTTGAATTGATGAATTTTCTGAAGTCTAAAATGTTCTCTTCCATCAAATGGAATCCCATGAGCCATCGTGGAAAACATTCGTTTAGAGTCAAAAACATTGAAGTTAAATTGAATCAAGTTGTTGAAAAAAAATACGACGACTCTTGGAACAAGTTATTAGCAAAGATATCGTAAACACTATTGTGAATTCTTCTGTGGATACTGCTTCTGTGAATGAGCATGAATGTGAAAAGTGTCTTAAACTTGAGACTGAGCTTCTCAACAAGAAGGATTTCGTTGAAAAAGAGATTTACGATAAACTGTTCAAAAGTTAGACCACTCTTGAAAAACATTGCATCTCTTTAGAAGCTGATACTCAGCATAATCGGGAAATTTTTTAAAGGGACAATTCTGTTTCAAATCAAAGTGCTCCAAGTTTTGATCAATTGTTTGAATTAAATGAATTGAAATCTCAGTCCCAAGAGAAAGACACGGTCATAAAGAAGTTGAAAGAGAGAATTAAATCTCTAAGTGTAAAAATAAATAAGGATAAGATTAAAAAGGACTTAGAGGAGATTGAAACAATTAATATTGAATTGTATCATAGGGTGTCAAATCTTATTGCTGAGAATGAGCATTTGAAACAGACCTATAAGCAACTTTATTACTCGATTAAACCAGCACGTATTCGATCAAAAGAACAATGTGATGATTTAATTAATCAAGTCAATCTGAAGTCTGTGGAAATCTCTGATTTAAATGCTAGTCTTCAGGAAAAAGTTTTGGGAATTACAACTCTCAAGGATGACTTAAGGAAACTTAAAGGAAAATCTCTAGTTGATAATGCTGATACGAAACACACTATTGATGTGGAACCAATAACCCCTAAATTGTTTAATAAAAAGACAGCTCACTCTGCCTATATTAAGCACACTCAAGAAGAATCTGCAGTTCTTAAGGATCTAATTGAACATGTTAAATCAAAATATCCACTAGATTATTCCTTAGAATCTACCTGTAGGTATGCTAAACTAATTCAGGAGTTGCTTATACACATCAGTAAAACCAACCCGAGTGTCAACAATACTGATGGAAAATTAGTGGTTGTAACCCCAAAAAACAAGGACAAAAGAGTTAGATTTACTGAGCCCGTCACATCCTCAGGAAACACATTCACAAAAACAGCCTCTACATCAAACCTAGTTTCAAACAAACCTATGTTGTCTTCTACAGGAGTAAAACAGTCTACTAGTGCTTGCGGTCCATAGCCTTCAGGCAATACAAAGAAAGATAAATCGGCAAACACCAAGTAGTACTCAGAAGAATAAAGTAGAAGCCCACCCTAGGAAAGTTGAATCTAGTTTGAAAAATAAAAACTGTGTTGTTAAACCTAAAAGAACTGCTCATATGTAGCATTCCAAGCTTAATGCGAATTCTGAACTTAAATGTGTTAAGTGTAATGGTTGCATGCTTTCTGATAATCATGATTTGTGTGTTCTTGATTTTATCAATAATGTAAATGCTCGTAATAAATCTAAATTTGTTAAGCAAATTATAAAGAGAAAAGTTTGGAAACCAACAGGAAAGGTGTTTACAAATATTAGATACATCTGGAGACCTACTGGTCGGACATTCACTATAGTAGGAAATGCGTGCCCTTTAACTAGGATTACCACAACTACTGAGGTACCCCTTAGGAAACCAACTGATCTAGAAAATGAAACACCTAAGCCTGTTGTAACATTGGTTTACTCAAGGAAACCTAGGAAATCTAAAACTAATGTTCCAGTTAGCAAATCTAAGGTTCTTAAATTTGTATCTGCTAACAAAAAGGAACCCAGTCAATCTTGGGGATCCATAGTTTTCGATATTCCATCTTCCTCTCTTGATGACTGCAGATCATCAAAATTGTTCTCTAGTATTTGGACTCCGGTTGCTCCAAGCATATGACCGAAGATCGCTCTTAGCTCACTAATTTCGTCAATAAATTTTTGGGTACAATCACATTTGGAAATGATCATGTAGCAAAGATATTGGGATATGGTGATTATCAAATTAGGAATGTTACAATCTTAAGGGTTTACTATGTGGAATGACTTGGACACAACTTATTCTCCAATTCATAAAGTAGTAGCTCCAGCTCCTGCTGTATCAACCGGTTCACCTTCTTCAACAAATGTTGACCAAGATGCACCATCACCAAGTAACTCTTATACAACACCCAAAAATCAGCCTCCCGTCATTCCTAACGATGTTGAAGGAGACAATCATGATATTGAAGTTGCACATATGGATAATGATCCGTACTTTGGTATCTCAATTCCAGACGTTCCTTCTGATCAATCTTCATCAACGGATTCTATTCATACAATTGTGCATCCATATCACCAAATTTTTGAACACAATAGCAAATGGACTAAGGATCATCCACTTGAAAACATAATCAGTGAATTCGGTAGACCAGTTTCCACAAGGCTGCAGTTACATGAGCAAACTCTTTTCTGTTACTATGATTCTTTCCTCACTATTGTTGAACCCAAGACGTATAAAGATGCTTTAACTCAATCCTGCTGGATCGAAGCAATGTAAGAAGAGCTCAATGAGTTCGAACACCTTAAAGTATGGGAGCTTGTACCCCGACCAGACAAAGTTATGGTTATTACTTTGAAGTGGATCTACAAAGTGAAGCTAGACGAAGTGGGAGGTATTCCAAAGAACAAGGCTCGACCAGTGGCTCGTGGTTACTTTCAAGAAGAGGGAATTAATTTTAAAGATTCTTTTGCTCCGTTTGCAAGATTAGAAGCTATAAGGATTTTTCTCGCGTTTGCCGCTCACATGAACATGGTCGTCTACCAAATGGATGTCAAGACTGCGTTTCTGAATGGTAATTTGCGGGAAGAGGTTTATGTTAGCCAGCCGGACGGTTTTGTGGATCCAGATAACCCCAATCACGTGTACAAGCTAAAGAAAGCTCTTTATGGATTGAAACAAGCTCAACGCGCGTGGTATGACATGTTGTCTTCGTTCCTGATATCCCAAGACTTCTCCAAAGGCTCAGTGGATCCTACTATGTTCATCCGTAAGGAAGGCAAGGAATTACTTCTGGTACAAGTTTATGTCGATGATATTATCTTTGTTGCATCTATACCTGAACTTTGTGACCAATTTTCTAAAATCATGTGTTCAAAATTTAAGATGTCAATGATGGGAAAAATCTCATTTTTCTTAGGACTAAAGATTTCTCAAAAGTCCCAAAGGCATCTTTATTAACCAGTCAAAGTATGCCCTTGAATCTTTAAATAAATACAGTTTTGACTCTTGTGACCCAGTGGATACTCTCATGGTGGAGAAATCCAAACTGGATGAGGATAAAGAAGGGAAAGCCGTTGATCCGTCACACTATCGTGGTATGATAGGCACCCTCCTTTATCTCATAGCCATATGTACTGTGATAACAAAAGCGCTATTGCCTTATGCTGCAACAACGTTCAACATTCCAGATCAAAGCATATAGACATCAGATTTCACTTTATCAAGGAGCATGTTAAGAATGGTGTGATCGAACTTTACTTTGTCAATACGAAGTATCAGCTGTCGAACATCTTCACTAAAGCCCTTTACGGAGAAAGAATAGAATTTCTTATCCACAAGCTGGGAATGCAGAGTTTTACGCCGGAGACTCTGAAACAATTGGCAGATGAAGTTGATGAATAGTGGTGGTACCTATTCAAATATCCTGTATCATATGTATATGTATTAAAACCATAAAAACCAAAAAGATTTTTCATTTTTTAGAATTTTTTATAAAAACAAAATACAAAAATATAAAATATATAAACCCAAAGAAAAAAATAAAAAATGAGAAAAATATAAAAATAGGTAATAATGGCATGTCTTCTAAAAATCGATAACATTTACGGTCTTAGAAACGTCATTCAATAATGATACAAGGCTGTAAATGAAGTTCGAGCAGAAGTTCCAAATGTTTTCAAAACATGCCAAAAATGGCTTGCTATTATTTTTGATAGCAACCCGGTCTTCATTTTGAAGGCAAGTATTTCAAAAAGGAAACTTGACCTCTCAACGGGAATTTATTCTCAGGTATGGTCTACTTAATGACCATGCAAAGGCTTGTGATTACTTTGCATCATAACCCGTGCTTCTTATATTTCCATAAGTGTGCATGTCAGTGCGCTTATGTGTGAAAATAAGAGAAATCTTATTTACAATTGGTGTTTGTTTCTTCATAATCAAAACATTGCTTCATCAGAAAATGCTTTTTAAGGGACATTTGACTTCTCAAACAACGACCACAGCTCTTTAAATAGAAACCGGGTCATTGTTTGAGGGAGAGAAAATGTCAGATATCTTCTTCAGAAAGTCATGTGTTTAAAGGGAAAAAGTTTTTTAAACAATAACGAAATATCATTCTTTAAGGAAAGTTAATTAAGTTTAGCTTATGTGTGCCTTAAATGTTACTTGTTTAAGCCTTTAGGGGGTAATTTTGCAAAAATTAAGTCTATAGGTATGATAGTATAAAAACATTAGGGACTCTTTGTGATAATTGTTTAACTTATCTATGCCTTATAAAACTTAAATATGCAAGATGAAAAATGTTTATAACTATAGGGGTCAAATAAGTAAAAACAATAAAAATACCCTATGCCCCATCCCACCCTCCTTGTTCCCTGTACACACAAACACACACTTAACATATTTTTCCTCCCACTCACCCCACAAACGATCGCCATTCTCCAAGCTTCCATTTCTAGTTGATCTCGTGCATTAAGGTATAAAAGAAATGTGTTCTCCACATCTTAAACAACTCACATCTCAAAAGAATTGAGATTTAACAATGATTTGATGTTGAAAACCCTAAAAACTGATTTAGGGTACCTCAAAATCAAAACTTTGTAAAACCTTAAATTGATTGAGGCATTTAGTTTGTTTAGGTGTCATTAGCACTCAAGGAAAATCAGTTTTGTGTTTTGTTATCATATGAATTAGTTATGGATGATTTTGTATGCGTCAATTTAGGGGGTTTTGGGGTAGAAGGTTTATTGTTAGTGGGTTAAGCATGGGAAAGATTGTTTCATCAATATTGAATATTTTTAAGCATCTTAAGATGATATACATAGTATAACCTTGATGAACAGTTAATGTTCTTGTTTGATTTGATTGTGTGTGACCTATTCGTTGTTGCTTATACACAGTGTCCATGCTTAAAAGTGCTTATAAATGTTACTAAAATAGTTAAAACTGATATAAATGATTAACCCATGAACAAAAATCATGTTTGTGAAGTTATATGTGAAACCAATCTAGTCATTTTTCTTTTTGGGAACCGATCTAGTCAATATCCTTGGGAACCGATCTAGTTATTTTCTTTGGGAACCGATCTAATCAAACCCTTTGGAACCGAACAAGTTAAAGTCCCATAAAGAACCGATCTAGTCAAGACACTTCAGGAACCGATCTAGTCAATCCCTTAAGGAACTAGTCTAGTCAATCTTCTGTAGGAACCAATCTAGTCAATCTTATGTGTTGTCTCTCTCAGTTCTTAATATCAATATCATATGCGTAGGATTTGAGTGATTTTTGTGTGCCGATTTATGCGTTTTTTTGAGTATAGTTGAAAAAGAATGTGGGTTTTGTAATGGATAAATGCTAAATGTGTTATTGAATGTATGAATGTTTTAAAATACATATATGATGGGTTTGATTCTTGGCTAATAATGAATATGTGGTTCCATATGCTCGTTTGTACCATGATTAATGAATCCATGTCAAAATGTTGCTATTCTTGAGCCTAAAGGTTATCCTTATGTTAAGAGTACTAATATAACATGTGAAAGTGCAATAGAATCGTGTTTGTGAATTTTTTGACATAACCCGAACTACTCAAGTCCCTTTTGGGAACCTATGTAGTTAAAACATATGAGACCCGAACTAGTCGACCCGATCTAGTTTTATCATTAAGAAGCCGATATTTTCAAGACACTCGAGACCCGGTCTAGTTTTCTCATTAAGGAGCCGATCTAGTAAATTTCCTTGAGACCCAAACTAGTCGTTTTCCTTAAAGGACCCGATCTAATTTTCTCATTAAGGAGCCGATCTAGTTAATTTCCTTGAGACCCGATCCAGTCATTGTTCTTAAGGACCCAATCTAGGTTTCTCATCAAGGACCCGATCTAGTAGATTTGTTTAAAGACCCGATCTAGTTGTTCTCATTAAGGACCAGATCTAGTGAAATCTTTAAGAAACTGATCTAATAGATTTAGACCAAAAACACTTACGATCAAAATTCCAATTTAAAGGCAAATTAAAACTTAACTTAGTAGGCTAATTAAAATTGGTTAATTATGCTATCTAATTGAGTTAAAATAGACTTAAAAACGAGGTAAAATCAAGGTTAACTAATATACGACTTTGGTTATCTAAATTCTCTACTAGTTAGAAAAACCATGATTCCTAAATTCTCAAAGAAGTTGCCTTAATTCCTTAAGCACATAAGTCTATCTAAGTTTCCATTTAGTGGAATATATCTTTTGAAGTGCTAAAAGTCTTAGAGGTCCTAATACTTAAGGAAAATTTTCACATCATGATAAAAACTGTATGGATTCTTTCTTAAGCAGAACAATAGACATCACAAGAGATCAACAAATTGCATTGGATGATGCTTTAGTCGCTCCTGCCAACCGACTCAAGATTGGCAAAAGTAATCTTTGACTAAGCTCAGACCTCAAGTCCAAAGAAGCAACTCTTCAAGTGGTTTATGTTGTTTTGAAACTCACTCCCTTTTACAAGGCATTCCAGATCACAGCGGATGTTCCAGAAATATACATGCAAGAGTTTTGGGCCACTACTACAGTTCATCATCACTCGATTCGTTTCAAGATGAACAATAAGAAACATATTGTAAATCTTGAGTACTTCAGAGAAATGCTTCAAATATGCCCTAAACTCCCTAATCAGCAATTTGAGGAACTACCCTTTGAAGATGCAATTCTCACATTTCTCAGAGATCTTGGTCACAGTAGTAACATTAAAATGATCACCGATGTCAATGTCAACGAGTTGCATCAACCTTGAAGATCATTTGTTGCGGTTATCGACAAATGTCCGAGTGGAAAAAGTACCGGATATGATAGTCTTTGACTATCTCAAGCTCAAATCCTCTAGGGCATGTACCATAAGAAGAACGTAAACTATGCCTACCTTCTGTGGGAAGATTTCGTTTATCAAGTAGAGAACAAGAATGTCAAGAAGAGTAATGAGATGCACTACCCTCGCTTCACCAAAGTCATCGACAACTTCTTCATGACTAAGGATCAATCAATTCTAAGACAGAACAATGTAAATTGGCACTATGCCAGGGATGACTACATGTTTACCATTATAAAGGTTGTCTCCAGGCATGAGGATACACAACTGTATGGTGCCATTTTGCCTAATGAATTGACGAATGAAGACATCTGAAACTCTGAATCCTTCAAAGAGTACTATGCCATTGCTTCAGGAGCTAAACCTCCAAAGACAAAAGCAAGGGTCAAGAAGAAGCAAGTTGGATCTGACATGTCAAAGACTCCTCCAACTAAAGGCAAAAGACTTAAGACTTTTGCAAAGGCGGCTAAAACTGCAAAGAAGAAGCAACCTGCAAAGACATCTAACGCTAAAGGTCTATCAGTGCTATCTGAGGTTGCTTTAACAGAAGCTAAACAAATAAAGCTAGCAACAAAAAGAAGCCTTATACAAACTCACAGCTCTCACGCCAGCGGCTCAGGTGGTTCCCGATGTACCAACTTATGAATATGATGATGAGCAAATCTCTTAGAATTCAAGTGAAGAAGATGATGATGATGAAGTGAATGTGAGTGAAGACGATGATGATGACAATGATGATGATATTGACAAAGATGATGAAGATGATGATGCTGATAATCAAGATGATGAAAATCCAGATGATGCAAATCAAAATGATAATGATGAGCAAACTGAGTCAAATAACGATGGTGATGACTTTGTTCACCCCAAGCTTTCCATTCATGATGATGAAGAAGAAAGTGATGATGAAAGTAATGAAGACAGTGATGAAGAAGTTCAAGGTGCGATTATTAAGGAAAAGGAAATGGATGAAGAGGCGATACATGAAGAGGATGAAGCGAATGAGTTATACAGGGACGTGAACGTTAATCTGGAGGGAAGAGACACTGAAATGATAGATGCTCCACTACCTAATGTTCAAGGAACTCAAGTAACAGAAGATACTCATGTGATAATCACCGCTTCGGTCAATCCTGAAGGTCAACAGCAGAGTTCTTCTGTATCATCTGGCTTCGTTTCTAACATGCTCAACCCCAGTCCAGATACAGGTATTGACACAATATTTACTCTTAAGAATGAGGCAACTTCACCGGTAGATGTTTTAGTCACCACTATTGCTGAGCCACCTCTTTTGTCTGCAAGAACTTTTCCTCCACCACCCACTCCTCTCATCACACATCTGCAACAAACACCAGTACCTGGACCAGCAACTATTCCAAGCTCCTTACTACAAGATCTTCCTAACTTTGGCTCTTTATTCGGGTTTGACCATAGACTAAAAACATTGGAAACTGACTTCTCTGAGTTCAAGACAACGAACCAATTTGCTGAAGCAATTTCTTCCATTCCCGGCATTGTTGATGCGTATCTTGTCAACAAGATGCATGAAGCCGTCAAAACTGCTGTTCAGTTACAATCCAAAAGACTCAAAGATGAAGCCCAAGCTGAAAATGCAGACTTCCTCAACAAACTTAATGATAACATTAAGAAAATAATCAAGGATCAAGTCAAGGAACAAGTTAAAGCTTAAGTCTCTAAGATTTTGCTAAAAATTGAGAAGACAATAAACAAACAACTCAAAGCTGAGGTTATGACTCGTTCATCCACTGAATCCAAGACATCTCTTGCTATAGCTGCAAACCTATCTGGATTCGAGCTGAAGAAGATTCTCATAGACAAGATGGAAAGCAATAAGTCAATCCACAGATCTGATGAACAAAAGAGTCTCTACAAAGCACTGGTTGACGCTTACGAAAGTGACAAGCTCATACTTGACACTTATGGAGATATTGTTTTGTTTAAAAGACGTAGAAATGACGAGGATAAAGACGAAGAACCCTCCGCTGGATCAAACTGGGGGTCCAAGAGAAGATGAGCTAGAAAAGAACCAGAGTCAACCAGTACACCAAAGAAAAAGACATCTGGCAAGTCACATGAAGGGCCCAAATCTCAACACAAGACTGCTGGCGAATCTACTCAAACAGAGGAGCCTATGCACACTACCAAAGATTTGGAAGAACTCGCACATCAAGAGTTTGAAACAGGAGTTACTGAAGATCAACATAATGAAGAAACCCCTCAGTTCCCTGATTGGTTTTAGAGACCAACAAAACTTCCTTCTCCCGATCGTGATTGGAACAAGACTTTGCCTGGTGCTCATGGACCTGTTCAACCTTGGCTAAGCTCTTTGGCCTAAAAATAATATCCGAGAGAATCGTTTAATGAGCTGATGGACAATCCTCTTGACTTCTTAGCATTCGTGATGAACCAACTTAAGGTTGATACTTTAACTCCAAAACTGTTAACCGGCCCAACATTTGAGCTAATGAAAGGATCATGCAAGAGTCTGGTGGAGCTCGAATACCTCTTTGAAGAAGTCTACAAGGCAACCACTGAACAATTAGACTGGAACAACCCTGAAGTTCAGCAATATCCACATGATCTGCGAAAGCCACTACCATTGATACCCAATTCTCGAGGTCGTCGTGTCATACCTTTTAATCACTTCATCAACAACGACCTAAAGTATCTAAGCGGTGGTGTCTGAAGTCGAAAATATGCAACTTTAGTGACGAAGACCAAGGCTATAGATTACAAACACATCAAATGGATTGAAGATTTGGTCCCTAACAGAATGTGGAGTTAAGTACCAGTTAGCTATGATAAACATGCACTCTGAGGAATCTCACATTAGGGGCGAAAATGACAAAAACTCTATGGATTTGCTGCCAACAGGGAATCTGCTCGTGATGTCTTCTCCAAACACAGAATCATTGCTGTCACAAAGCTTGAAATAGTCGACTGGCATAACTACAAGCATCTTGATTGGATCACTGTTCGTAGGGATGATGGCAAGCTGTACAAATTCAAGGAAGGCAATTTCAATAGGCTTCACATTCAAGACATCGAAGACATGCTACTTCTTCTTGTTCAAGGCAAGTTGACAAATCTTACCATTGAAGAACGCATAGCTTTTAATGTCTCCTTAAGAATGTTCACAAGAAGCGTTGTCATCCAAAGGCGTGTGGAAGATCTTCAATTAGGTGTCGAAAGTTACCAAAAGAAGCTCAACCTCATAAAGCCGGATACGTATAGATCAGATCTTAAACGAAGGGAAGCTTATACAGCGTACTCCAATCCCAAAGGTTTCATTTACCAAAACAAATATAAAAAGAACAGACTGATGCGTATTGATGAACTACACAAGTTCAGTGACGGTACACTCAATGATGTTCGGACTGCTCTTAATGATTGTCTAAAGGGATTTAGATAGAGTATCTGCCACAGACTATCTAGAGACAATGTGACAATGACAAAGCAGGAGCGATGATCTAGTCGATTGATAAACAGCTTAAGACCATGAGGATTATGCGGAGTTTGGAGAAATTTGTTGGTGGGAGACCGTACGAGGGTGACTTTCGGCTGCTGCAAAGGACCATATGATTTATCACATGATGTCCTCATCATAACATGTCATTTCTCGTGAATAATAAAAACTTGTGAATTGATATATATGTAGTGTAGCCATTATGGTGATAATAAGAAGTGCTCGAGTACAAAATTTTCAAGAATTTCTTTGTAAATTCAAATTTTTACAAATTATTGTACTCAGCACTGTCTTATATACCCTCATAAAATGAGGGGGAACATTAAAATGTTCATTATAGATATTGTGTAACATTTTGTCCCCGAACGTTTAATCAATTGATATCCAAAATATCAAGGGGTTAACATTTTGGATAAGGGGAGAAAATGTGATTAAACTG
>BQNB010095295.1:0-21528 GCA_026074375.1 Tanacetum coccineum
AACAAGGTTTTTCTTTATTAACACTTCAAGCCCCAATATTATTTGATCAGAATAATATGGTTACATCAATGAACTATAACAGGATCAAGTTACCTTGACCTTGAGGGTACACCATACAAACTAGATGTCTACATTTTCCCTTGGGATACACACACACACACGTTTTTCTGTGCACAATAACCTATGTCTATGAAACTCTTTATATAGTGAGTTCAAGACTTACAAAGGAAGATAAACATTAGACAACTAAATCTTTTAAACAATAAAGAATATCTTTTGTTATCTTTATCTTCTTTGATATCATTGACCAAATCTTCCATAATTCTCCATGAGCTTGTAGAATTCTTTAATGATGATTTTGATCCTTTTGTTTCATTCTTTTATTCTTTTGTCTCATCAAATCTATAATTCCCAGCAATCTTCCCCTATTTAATGATGACAAACCAAACAATGTTCTTGCAAGAACTTCATCATAAAGCCTTTAATCAAAGTTTCCCCTAAAGTTGAGATCATGGATCTACCTGAATGAAACAAAACTTCCCCTTAATTCAGATTTCCTTTGTAACTTGCTCATATCACCACACATAATAAGCTGCAAATCATATCTCTGTAATCTTCTTCCCCTTTTTGTCATAATCCAATAGGGGTCTTGTGAAGATAAGCAACTTGAATCTTTACAACTACAAATCATATACTACACTACTAATCCAGCCTTCCAATGTCTCAAATTACCCTTCATGACGCATAATAAGAATAATGAATTCAAGATAGTAGAAACTTAAACTAGCAGTAGTAATGAAACCTTTCATCTCAAGTGGTGCATGAACATAACCTAATGGTTAAACATTTTTGACAATAAGCTTCCCTTGAAACCCATATGTTAACCATTTCTTGAATCTTCAATTCTGTAGGCTCTATGTAATGATTACTGATGAAGAAAATTAAGTATTACCAATTTGATGCTGAAGTAGAACAACCTAAACTTGTGTCTTATGTCTTGTACTATCCACGTGACTTCGAACTTATAAATAAATCTATGAAATATAAGTAGATCGCAACCTCTTGACAAAAATCCTCATCTTCTATGAGACACATATCAAGTGATAGCAAATATGCGCATTGAGCACCATAAGAGAAATCACACACCTTTGCAAGTTTTTGACAAGTCTTCGTCACAACATTATAAGCACCAACAAGTTACCTCTAAACGTTGTAAGCCATTTAAGATAAGATAAAACACATACCTGAGTAATTCTACTTCATCGTCAAATAGGTGATAATTAATCATCGTCGTAACCAATTAATCTAATAAAGACGAGCCTTTAAACGTTTACGAACAAATAAATCTGTTAGCTTCCCCTTAAACGAAGCATCCTATTTAATCCGAGATCCAAACCATGCGTGTGTTGTCTTGATAACTTCTAAAAAAATCAAACCATTCTTTGTCTGATATTTGACAGCACAAACTTTCTTTAAGCCTAATGCTAGCAGCACTAAGTTTCAACGGACATCATTAACATCCAACGACAACATTAACCTTGTATTCAAACCCAATAGTAGTAACATGTAATTGAGCCCGAGCAGCATTAATTATCAAAGGCATCGCTAATACAAAATGAGTAGTAGTACTACTCTTGAAGCAGTAGTAAGTTATTTAAGCCCAAACACTAGTAATCCTTTCAATCCCATAGGAGTTGTAACTTAAAATAACAATGATATACTTGGCAGTATTAAGTTTCTACGGCTTTGCATTAAGGTTTCTTCATCGATCTCTCCACAGCCAAACAAGGATCCTCCAAAACTTAGATTTTTCGTCAAAGTTCACTAAAGATCCAACACCACAACATTAGAACCTTTGATTGAAACTCTCTTTATGTTGAAATCTATTAGGGTTTTGGAAAACCCTAAATCTCGTAAGTATTCTTGAGACACCAACCAAACGATAATCACAGACCCCAAACTATGTTCCAGATCAAAACAAATCCTTACACAAATACAATCTGATTTGGTTGTTACTAACCCACGAATAATGAACCTCATGAATACGTTGCGAGTCATACCTCAAACTGTTGTGAGATCTTCCAACACGACCACTTACTAGAATCTGATTTGATTTCCTAGAATATTTAGATATAAAGTACATCAATCAAATCCTTAATAAGGCGAAACACAATAATTGACTGCAAAAGGATCGTGACGAACAGATTTGCTACAGCAAATCCTAAATCCCGTGAACAAACCAAACCAAACCCTAAACCAATAAACTATAGAATCACAACGATTATAAGATCTTTTAGAAGAGTAGGACTGGCAAGAGATCGTCGGCAACAATTGTCAGAAATCACCATATAAACGAAACCCTTAAATTGAACCAAATTAGGGTTTGATGAAAAACCCTAGTTCATCCAATATGAACTGTCACCGAAAATAAAAAAACCTTTGATTTTACCGAATTTGCCCAAAACCCTAGTTTCTCTTATGAACAATTGAAAAACCTTGTAGAATCCTAGATCACGAGCCACATGGCTCTAATACCACCTGATAAAACTAAAACACATGATAGTTCTTAGGATCGTTTAAGCTCAGTTTGTTTAGAACTATATCTAGGATTAACAATAACATTGAACATAACATATGTATAGCGGAATTAACATAAGAATAATGATATTGTAACAAGGTTTCTTCATTATCATACACTCCAAGCCCCAATTATATTTGATCAGAATATAACGGTAACCTATCTCTAACAGTAATAGGGATCAAGAAAAACCTTGATTACCTTGAGGTTACACCACACAACTAGACGTCTACATCTCTTTGGGATACACACACACGTGTTTTATTTTGTGTACACATAAACTACATGCCTAGAACCTCCTTTTATAACATAAGGAGTCTAAGACTTACAAAGGAAGATAAACATTAGACAACTAAATCTTTTAAACATTAAGTAATATCTTCTGTTATCTTTATCTTCTTAAGGAGATCTTCCAGAATCTTCATATTTCTCCTACATCTTGTAGAATTCTTTAATGATGATTTTGATCCTTTTGTTTCATTCTTTTGTTCTTTTGTCTCATCAAATCTTTAATTCCTAACAAAGTGATAACACACATTGATGTTCTTAGTCCTCTCATGAAAAATATGATTTCGCAATAAGTGAATCGCGCCTTAATTATCATAATTAACTGCCACAGTGTTAAGCTCCATGCACAACTCTTCCAAGAGCACCCTTTACCAAAATAACTTCCTTCATAGCCTCTATAAGGGCCATATGCTCCGCCTTTATAGTTAAAAGACCCACCACATGTTGTAGCATTTCCTTCCACATTATAACAAATCTTTATAAAAAAATACGTAACCAGTGACAACCCTACTTTTATCTAGATCATTAGCATAGTCTGAATTAACAAAACTTGTTATGTCTACATGGTTGCCATGATCTGTCCCATACACATAACTCATGTTTGTAGTTCCCCGCAAATATCTCATAATCACTTCATTGCTTCCCAATGATTTTTTTACCCTAATTTGTCAAATATCTGCTAACTACACTTACCGTATATGGTATGTCTAGCCTCGTGCCCACCATCAAGTAAATTATGCTCCCAAAATTCATACAAAACCTTACTCATCCTTTCAACATGCCGATCCCTAAACGGGAAATCCTTCAACAACGGCTTGAAGTGCCTATCCAATGGCATCTGAACCGATTTCCCATTTTCTATTCTAAAATTATTTAAAACCATAGAAACGTACCTAGATTGTGATACCCTCATAATCTTGTGACTCTGATCCCTGACAATCTCCATACTAAGAATCTTCTTTGCTTCCCAAAGCTCCTTCATGTTAAACTCCTTTTAAAGCAAAGACTTAGTAGACCAAATCTCAACCTTGCTCTTATAAGCAATTAACATATCACCCATATATAACAATAAATAGATATACTCACCTAGCACATAACTTATGTAATATACATAGTTTTCGTAATTGCTACACTTGAACCCTGATTGTACAATATTGGGCATGACCAGGCTTCGATGGTGATCGAAGAGTTTAAGGGTGATGGTTGAACTACCAAGCCGTATAGAACATGTGACAAAACAAATGCAAACACTAAGTTAAGTGAAGCGCAGGGGTGTGACCCTACGAATCACCTCCAGCGTGAGAGTAAGTATGTGTTTTGGATGATAAAAAGTATGTGTAAAGTATCAAGTAGGTATGAAAAGCATAATCAAACCTAAAAGACCTGCCACTTTATTTATAGGTGATGAAAATAGGAATGGGCAAGACTCTGCACATAAGCCGATGATCATGAGGGTATCCTGTGATTTCAGGAGGATTCCAGGGTTTAGTGTACCATGATCTCTACCTTGGCGGGAAAGCTTAGGTAGAGAAGAGAACATGGGTTTTGACCTAGTCAAATGTTACCTATGCCCTAGTTTCATCGAAGGGGGCACTACGAGGCGTGTTAGCCTTTGAGTGGTGAATTCCCATACTGGTAACCATCGCGAAGATGATTTTACGCAACTAGAAACTATTTGAAGGTTTCTAGGTGTCATTCTAAGTAGATCCCTTTCAAGCTCGAAGGGGAGGCCTTCGAGCCGAATCAGAGGGTACGTCATCAAGCCCTCCAGTCGAATGTGATGTATACATGTATGGCAGCATTGAGTTCAGGATGAGGTAGATGCCTCCCAGCCAGGGGGCGGATCGAATCAGAGTTTCCTAAGGTAGCCACCGACCTACAGTTATCCTCACAGACCCCTTCATCCAATAAAACGATATGGGATATCGCAGTCTATTGTCCTTCCAAGCTAAAATATCTCAATTTGTCCAGTAAACTACTAGGGGCTCCCCATGATTTAGTAAAAGGGAAGGGAGATTTGCTCCTCATCCAGGGGGTATAAGGTAGGAGTACCGACGAAATGGTTTAGGAAAGGCTCTGACAAGACCTAGCCAATGCAGACCCATTTTTTTAAAAGGAATCCACTTCCCAATTTTCCCCCGGTCTGGTTAGCATATACTTAATCAGGTTCGTTCGAGCAATTACCAACACGACTCCAAATTAAAACGTTATCGAAGCCCTATGATAGAAGCCCGATATATACGCGTGTTGTACGCATTTGATGCTAATCCCACTTGATAGGGGGTTAGTTGCGGTTTAAATGTAAATCAACCAAGAGTCGTCCTTGGTTACTGTGATTGTCCCATCAGCTGATTTCTACTCCTATTTGAAATCTGGATAAGGGCTTTTTACCCCTACACGTGTACGCTCGAAAATAAAAGTTACATCCTATAAAACCCGGATCAAAGAGTCCTAACTTCTTTTACAATTTTCATCGTCCTTCTCCTTATTCTCTGCATCGTTTGAGCATCCAGGAGGGTAAGATTTTAACACTTCTATTTTTGAATATGAGCACCAAAAATATTCTTCACACGCAAATGTATACTCTTACAAAAATGAGCTCTCCCAGTTCCTTACTGCCTATGGTATTCCTTCTGAATACAAGGTCATGCTCCCCAAGAGTAACCAAACCATCTATGATGCTTTAGATGGATTTGTTGGTTTATATACTCATTCTTTCACTCTTAAAACCTTAGGCTCTCTCTCCCAAAATTCTTTTATGATTTACTAGAGTATTTTTGTGTTCATATGTCTAGGCTTAAGCCTTTTAGCAGTGCCAAACTTACCACTTTTGCCATCATATGCAAGGAATATAGTGGTGAGCCTATGATAGAGTTGTTTAGGGGTTTCTTTAACATGTATCCTAGTGGGTAATGGCTGACTTTCGCTAAAAGGCCAAAGAAAGATGTCCTAAATGTCTTACCCAAAGTCATAACTCAAATCGAAGACTAGAAAGGTCAATTCTTCTATGTGCAAGATTCCATTGTTCCTAGCGAGTGTCCGAAATTTCTTTCGAAAGAAAATAGGTAGGATAAGAGATCCTTCAAGGATAAAATCCCTCCTTCAATCCGTGAAAATCCTTTATATCAGTGTCTTGGTAGGCACCCTATCAATGTTCGAACCTTCCCAGATCCTATCCTCTTCCTTGCTGGCCTTAAACCATCGTGGGAGCATGGTCAGCAGCGGCCTGTGATTTTTGTTTATGGAAAGGGTATTTACTATTAGGATGATTTGATATATTACTTCTCCGTTGCTGATAAAAGATTCGTTCTCTTCTTTTGCAGAAATGGCTTTTAGGAACTTTATGTTTGCCAAAGATGATGGAGACTTGTCCTTCCTTCCTCGTGAGCCATCTTCTGGCTTTGGTACTGGTTCTTCTCTGCTAATCAATAACGAACCTCCTCTTTTGGAGGCTGAGCCTTTAGATAGTGCAAACTCGGAGCAATTGGTTGAGAACACTGCTAATTCTGAGGGATCTCCAGCCCGTGAAGAGATGCTTTTAATTGGAACTGGTAGCGTTGCATGGAGAATGAAGGATAGAAAGTGTAGGACGAAGGGTCTACAAAGCCACATGTGAAACATAAGCTAGTCCATGCTGGTTCCTCCTCAAGATCTAATCGCCAGAAGTCCTCTCTGCTAAAGTAGAGTCCTCCTAGTCTCTTACCATCTCTGATGATGAAGAAGGTAACCACTATCTCCAAGTCTGTGCTTGTATCTCTTTCGTTATCTCCCTCTTATAAATTTTTATATCTTCGTAGGCCTTCCTGATACTCCCGAGCTACAAACTACCATTGATTTTCATCTCATGATCTCGAATGTCATCCCTCCATTTTGGAGGGTTCATCTTGATAATCATTTAGATGTTGAGCTACATGATTTCCATGATCATTGTTATGCTAAGCAAGGAGTGGTCGATAATGCTGTGAACCGAAGAGCTCGTGAGCTGCTAAGCGTTATAGAGCAGATGACAGGAGAGTGTGATGTGCTTAAGGAGAGAGAGAAATCCAGGGACAAGAAGTGTGAAGAGTTAAAGGCTAAGTGCGAAGTTGGGATGGCAGATTTTGATAATAATCATGCCGTTAATGTTCTTCGTCAAAAAATCAAGTCTTTATCGGTGAGGTGAAGGAGCAAAAAGCTAGCATGAATAGGATGCTATTGGAGAGCCAAAAATGAGCTAGCTGCCAGGAGAACCTTGTGACCTTGGAGTCAAAGGTTGTTGCCTTAGAGCCTTAGAAGAGGAGGTTGGAGGCTACTGAGGCCACGCTCTGCCAAGAAGTTAAAGCTATTAAAGGTGATAGAGCGGAGGTGGTTTCAAAGGTGGTGCCATACATTGCTATGGAGTTAGTTCATAGTGATGAGATGGATATGCTTGTTGGAAAGCTTGTGTCCTCTACCATCTTCTACGGGAGATGTGCTGCCTTTGTGGAGGTTGCAGGCATGAAAGAACCCTTCGATCTAGCGAAGGTGAAAGGTTATAGGACTCATATAAGAAAGAGCATGCAAAGGCGGGAAATGACCTTGCTATTGCTACCTTCCCATTCCTATCAGAAGTCATAGCAGTCGAAGACTTGGTCTCCCATAAGCCGAAGTCTCTCTGCCGTCCAACTCCGACAAAGACCTATGTTCCTGCTCCGTAAGCTCCTTCTCAAAAAGCCACTCCATCCACTACTTTTTTACAGAAGCCCATGTCTCCTCTATCTGTCATTTAAAGGTTACCGTGTTGGTGTTAATTCAATTTTAAGGGTAGCATGTACCCTATAAACAATTTGTCCTTATGCTTCTCAGGCTTCGGCCTTTAAACAATTTATTTTTTTAGTAGTGACAGTTTATGTTGGCAATCTTTGAACAATTTGCTTAGTCTTTGTGATTGATTCTTGATATTTTCCCCCCTTCGTGGGGTTTTAATTATATGGGGATCGTAGCCCCCAGGTTTTGCTATCATTAGCTTATTTCACATTAAATCTTTGACCCCTTTTACTTTATTTGTGGTGAAGATTATAGGGGACCATAGTTTGACCCCTTATGCATTTTTAACAACTGTGTGAATAGTTGTTACACTTTATGTTTTCATAAACTAAGGCTCAGGTGTGGCCTTATTGAATTTGGAAATTTTACACTAAGTTTTTGAAGCAGTCATTCGCTTGTAACGGAGGGTTGCAACCCGTTTTGTTTTAGACAAAAGGTTTCGAACGAAGACCTTTGGGAAGTTAACGTGAATTTAATGGATGCTAAGTAATAGAAATAAGGCTCATGTGTGGCCTTGCGACATCCTTTCAAACGTTGAAACTTTTAAGTACTTGGTGACTCAAATATTTGTTGTAAATAACGACACAAAAGATTTGAAGAGAATTCATTACTTTCATTAGTCGTGTATAAATATTTACATCATTTTGGACAAGATCACTTAGTTTGCTACACTTAGTAAACATCCCTTTAACAAAAGGTAGTCTAAACAATGACTTGAAAAACAGTAAATTATAAGCTTTACATATAAAACTTATGAAGACTTGAACCCTTCACTGTATGGACAAGCGAATAATTAAAGGCGTCTATTATCTTGTAGAATCCTCCTTCGTATGCTCCACTTATGATGTGAGGTCCTTTTTGTACTTGCTTGTAATCGTCTTCGTTGTGGCTTGACAACAGTACGAAATCTCCTAGGCTGAATGTGGAACGCCCGCTTATTGTGTCGTGATACCTTCGAAGCTTGTTTTGATAGTAGGCCTCTTTGATTAAGGCCACCACTCTTTCTTCATTCCTCTTTCTTTTATCCCTTACTTGTGTTTAGGATTCTTCTTTCCCAGAAGTGGGGGTCGTAACCTTTAAAATTATTTCCTCTGACCCGTAAGTTAGAGTGAACGGAGTCTCTTTCTGGCTGTTCCTTAGCAGGGTCCTGTGTACCCACAGGATTTGAGGTAGATCATCTACCCATCCCTATTGGATTCGAACCAGTTGCTTTTCGATGTACTTCATAATTTCCACATGCTTTGTGATTTAGGAGAAAGATTGGCGTATCTTTAATCCTTTACAGAAGTCTACAAAAATTCCTTCTATAAACTGCTTGTCATTCTTCAAAGTGATCATTTGGGGTACTCTAAATCTGCATATCACATGTTCCTATATAAACTTCTCTGCCTATCTTCCGTTTGTTGTGGTTAGGAGTTTTGCCTCTACGCACTTGGTGAAATGTTCGATGGCTATAGCCAAGAACTTCAAGCTTCTCAGAGCTATTAGTAGGGGTCCCACAATGTTGATTCCATAATGACTAAATGGCCAAGTATTGTTGACCGCTGTTAGGTCATTGTTTGGCATACTTGCTGCTGTAGAGTACGTTTGGCACCATATGTAGTCTTAGATTGTCTCTGCCGCATCCCTATACATTGATGGCCAATAGTAACCTTGCTTCATAACATTGACAACCATGAAATGAGGTTTCGCGTTAAACATGCAAGAACCGTCAGGTATGTCTTGTATGACGTTTTTAGCCTGCAAATGGCCTATGCAACGAAGCCATGGTGTTAGGAAAGACTTTTTGTATAGGTTTTCTTCGATCAGCCTATATTGAGGAGCACTAATTTAATTTTTTCTGGCCTCCTTTGGATCCCCGGTAGTAGGCCACTTAACAGATGCTCGTAGATGAGAGTCATCCAGTTTTCCTCTGTCTCAACTATGATTTTTGACACCTCCTTGCTGTTTAGCGATCTGTTTACCAAGACTTCTACCAATACTTCTTTGGTTAGATGTTCGAAGGTCATGGAGGCCAACTTACTTAGTACGTCGGCCTTCTTGTTTTGATTCCTTCGAATGTGCTCCATTGAATAAGTATCAAAGTTTTTCAAGACTTATTTCGTCTTTTCTAAGTATTGCTTTATTACGGACTGTCTGGCTTCGAAGAGACCCTTTACTTGGTTGGCCACTAGCTGGGAGTCTATGAAGATAGCTAGGTCTTTAATTTCCATTTCTTCTTCTATTAGCAGGCCTGCTAATAATGCTTCGTACTCTGATTTGTTGTTAGTGGTTTCAAACTCGAACCTTAGAGCGTATGTGTATTCCTTTCCTTTAGGGCTGACTAGTATTAGACCAACACCTGAACCATCAGAGCTTGAGGCTCTATTGGTATATAGCTTCCATGTGCTTTCCGACTTTGGTGCTTTGTTTGCTGCTTCAAGTTTCTTGAAGTTCGTATCTTTATTATTTACGTAAGGTGTTTCAGCAAGAAAATCAGCTAATATTCGCCCTTTAACAGAGTTGCACCCTTTGAACTTGATGTCATGTTCCCTTAGTTTGATGGCTAACTTAGCTATCTGCCCTGATTTATCAGGTCTCGTGAGGATTTGCTTAATGGGTTTATCAGTCAATACCTAGATGTGGTGAGCTTAGAAATACCTTCGAAGTCTCCTTGCAGCATGGACGATAGCTAATATGAGCTTCTCCAATTATGGGTAGTTTAATACTGCCCCTTATAACACCCTGCTTACGAAGTAGATCAGAACTTGTCTCTTTTCCCTTTCTGCTAGTAGAACAACTCTTATACGAAGCTGCGAGGTACATTACCAACACTTCGCCTTTGATTGGGGCTATAAGTGTTATTAATACTTCTATGAACTCCTTCATTTTTTAAAGGCTTCTCTGGCATCGACTGTCCACTGTATAGTCTTCCTATTTGTGATGCTCTTGAGTGCTTTAAAGAATGGAAGTGATTTATCAGCACCCTTTAAGAGGAAACAACTTAGGGATACCAAATTCCCATTAAGGCTCTGTATCTCCTTGAGTGTTCTCGGTGGCTTCAAGTCAGTAATTTCCTTAAACTTCAAAGGATTGGCTTTGATTCCTTGCTTGGTGATGAGGTGTCCGAAGAATGGTCCTTCTTCAACGCCGAAGGAGTACTTCTTAGGATTAAGCTTCATGTTAATGGATCAAAGCCTATCAAAGGTCTCTTGGATGTCCATCAGCATGTTTTCTTTGGAGGCACTCTTAATCACCATATCGTCGACATAGGCCTCAAGGTTTCGCCCAATTTCATCATTTAACACTTTGTCGAGCAATCTTTGGTAGGTTTCCCCTGCGTTTTTCAAACCGAAGGGCATTTTCCGATAGCAGAATACTTCCTTTTTAGTGAAGAAAGTTGTCTTATCTTCATCTCCCTCAGCCATTTGTATTTGAAAGTAACCCTTGTAGGCATCTAAGAAAATTTTTAGTCAGAACCCTGAGAGGGATCCACTTTCCAGTTAATTTCTGGCAAGGGGTAACAGTCTTTGGGACAAGCTTTATTTATGTCCGTGAAGTCCACACACATCCTCTAGCCTCCGTCACTTTTCTTTACTATGACTGGGTTATCTATCCATGTCTGATATTTGACTTCTCGCAATATTCCTGCTTTCGTGAGCTCATCCACTTCTTTGCAAGCTGCTTCATTTCTTTCATGAGCCAACCCACGCTTCTTTTGCTTGACTGGTTCAATGTGATTGTATTCATTCAGCTTATGCTCCATATTGAAAGGCTTCCCTCCTACCATAATGGATCCCTGTCATATTGGCATAAGTCCATGCAAAGACGTCTGCATTGGATCGTAGGAGGTCTTGTAGTTTCCTCTTGAAACTGGTTGGTAACTGCTTCTCGATGTCAACTGTTTATTCTGGATGTTTGTCATTAATGATAACTCTTTCTTCTGTATCTACACAGCTAAGAACATCCTTCGAAACCTCTAGGGTAGTTTCCTTGACCTTCTTCGGTCCTTCTTTTACTTTGTTGGGTTCGTAGGTTAAAAATACAGTACCAATTCCACAGGGGGTGTGGAACTTTATTATTGCGTGAATTATAGACACTACGATACCTATTTAATGCATAGTTGTTCTTCCGAGGAGAAGGTTATAAGGAGAATTAGACCTGACGATGACTAAGTTCAGGGTTTCTGTCCTTGTGTGGGGGATTTCCCCTACGGAGACTTCTAGAGGGACCTCTTCGAGAGGCCATGAATGCTTTCTTAAGAAACCAATGAGTGAGATCTGGGAGTCTACCCTGAGTAATATGATGGAAGGCTTCAGTTTGAGGAAATAATGCTCATATATGACTTCGCACGAGCTGACGCTATCCATGTATACCTGGTTGACTTGTCTTCTGGATATTCGAACCCTGATTATTACTAGATCAGAGGAATTGTCAGAACCTGAAACAAGGGGAAGGTGATTTCCCCTAAATCATTAACAGGTTCCTCTGCAGATTTCCTCTTTGCAGCCTGACTTTCCTTGTCTCCTTTCTTCTAACCACCGAGTTGGGTGTCAAAAGCTTTTGCCTTTCCTTTCTTTATTCCTTTCACTAAGTAGGCAAATTGCCCTGACTTTACAACTTCTTCAATCTGGTGCCTTAGCTCTTGGCATTGGTTAGTTTCATGCTAGTGATCTTCATGGAAATGACAATACTTAGACATGTCGCGTGATCATCTGCTCCCGACCATGCGAGGAGGTTGCTCGAAGGCTTTGGCCACCTTCTCCTTTGCTAAAATTTTTCTTGGACTCTTTGATAAGTTGGTAAGGAGTCCATGATTAAACCCCTTGTATAGAGAGAACCTATCCCGATTCTTCTTCTTGCGTTTGCTTTTATGATCATTTGGGGTTTAATCATGGACTCCTTACCAACTTATCAAGGGGTTTAATCATTCTTCTTCCGTTAGTAGCCACTTCCTTTGCCTCAATCTAAGTGTAAGTCTTCTCCATAAAACCCTTGTAAGTAGTAGGAAGCTCCGTGGAGAGGAATTCTACAAGGCTTCTTGTCTTCAGCCCATGAACAAACCAAAAATGCGTTGCTCCTCGTGCAACACCAGAATTTGCAAAGTATTGTCTATGCATCGAGTAACGAAAGCTCTAGTACTTTCCCCATCTATCTGCTTAATATTATGTACCACTAAATGTGTCTATGTGAATTTTTTCTGCTCGCTGAAGTGTGACCGGAACTTTGCCTTCAGGTCTTCATAATTAACAATGCTACATGCTTTTTGCCCATTCCACCATATCCGGGCAGAGTCTTTGAGAGTATAGGTAAACATATGGTAGGCTACAAGCATTGTCTATTTCTTCATATGAATGGCACCTTTAAAAAGGTGCAAGTAGTTATTGGGGTCCCCTTTCCCATCATAGGATGAGAAGGCATTTTTAATCTATCTGGCAAAGGCTAATCCTCAATCCAGCAAACAAAAGGAGTTACACAGCTAACAGAGTCTGCGAATAGGCCAGTAGGGACATATTTTGGGTACATGGGTACATTTGGTAATGGATTGATGGGTTCTACATAGAAGGGATTGCTAGTAGGAGGTACATTGGAAGGATACATAGGCCCATTGTGATTAGGACCATAGTTGCTCATAAGAGCCTGTTGGGTGTATGCCCCATAAGGGTTATAAGCGGAGGCCCCTCTAATAGAGGGATTACCACCTTGGGTATGAAAAGAATAGCTCGGAGGTGGACCGTAGGTCATAGTAGCATTAGGTTGGGAGTAAGAATTACATAAATAGGCATATAACCACTAGATGGGGGTTGTAGGTTATTAGGTATGAAAGGTGGAGCATTATATGAGAGATACGTACCATTAGGAGGGATATTCGCCCCTAAATTAGTCAAAGGCTGATTGCCTCTATACCGGGAGGTCAAAGTCAACTGTGAAGGTTGCCCATTCTCACTTCTTCCCAGGTGGGCTATGAGTAATGGAGGAAGGTTTCCTCCATGACTTCCATCATATTCTACTCTTCGTTTTGATGGCCTCCTCCCATCAAATTCCCTTTCAACCCGGCTCCCATCCTTGTTAGGAGCATCTTCAAATTCTACAACCCTTCCCCTATGTCTTCGAACATGTTGGGACCCCGTTCAGAGAACATGAGTAGTTTCCCTTGCACGTACCGGTCTCGGTTCCATCTCTCTCTTTTCGTTATACTCCTCACTATAGTAGTATAATTTAATGTGGAGGTCTTCATTACAAACTTGTCTTCTTTGATCCCTTATGAGGGATTAGAGAACCTTATAGTTGGCCTCCATGAAGGATTGACAGATCACCGGATTAGGGTTAGCCGAAGTAGATGCACGATTGGTGAGTAGCGTATTTTCAGGAGATCTTACAGTAAAAGTGGAGGCGGTTATTTGTGGTAGTTCACCTACGTTTGGACTGGGTAAAGGGGTGAGTATCGAGAAACCCAATGGTGGTGTGTCTTCTCTTTCGCTTGCCCAAACAAAAAAGTAGGTTAAGTAGTTTTACGGTTATTGACTTGGTTTTAACTAGACTAATTGTAGCGGTCCCATGGATGGCGCCACTGATTGTGAAATATTGGGCATGACTAGGCTTCGATGGTGATCGAAGAGTTTTAGGGTGATGGTTGAACTGCCAAGCCGTATATAACCTATGAAAAAACAAATGCAAACACTACCTGAAGTGAAGCGATGGGGTATGACCCTGCGAATCACCTCCTGTGTGAGAGAAAGTATGTGTTTTGGATGATAAAAAAATGTGCAAAGAATTAAGTAGGTGTGAAAAGCGTAATCAAACCTGAAAGACATGCCACTCTATTTATAGGTGATGAAAACACTATTGGGCAATACTCTATACATAAGCCGGTGATTGTGGGGGTGTCTTGTGATATAAGAGGGATTCTAGGGTTTAGTGTACCATGATCTCTACCTTGGCGGGAAAGCCTAGGTAGAGAGGTGACTGCGAGGGGTGTTAGCCTTCGAGTGGCGAATTCCCATACTGGTAACCATCGTGACGATGATTTTACGTCACTAGAAACTATTCAAAGGTTTCTAGGTGTCATTGGGAGTAGATCCCTTTTGGGCTCGGAGGGGAGGCCTTCGAGCCAAATCAGAGGGTATGTCATCAAACTCGTTACTCGTCATGTACTCATCGAACCTCCTATACCATTGCCTAGGTGACTACTTCAAACCATAAAGATATTTCCTTAACAAACATACCATGTTACCCTGTTCATATCTTGATGGTAATGGATTTTCTATACCCTAACTAGATTAACATAAAGCAGAAACAACAACTAATCTAGGGAAATAAGGAAACCAAATCCTAAAGAATCTTAACCTAATAAATAAAAGCAACTTAAAAGAAAGAAATAAATAAGAAAATAAATACTAACCATTGAGAAAATTGGATTTCTCACACACAGACCACCTTGGTCGAACTTGGAGGCAAGTACTCAAACGAGAGTACGTCTAATAGCTCGCACCCACGAACCAAAGAGAAAAGGGATTCGAACTCCTAGGGTCTCGTTACACGAGTTGACTCTTACAAGGAGTAGGAATGAGAAAGAGAGAATGAGAAAATAAAGCCTTGGCATGCCCCTCTATTTATATGGAGAGGAAGGGACTTAGAATAGCTCTTTGTAGGGATGTGGGATCCTCCCAAAAAATGTCCCATGGGTCCCTTATGGGTCTTCTCGGCCCGTACAAATTAATACACCTTGTATTAGTTAATATTCAGCCCATGCTTCTTTATAATTAGCTTATTAATTTACCAACTATTAATAAATTAATAAACCAATTAATTATACGTATAATATTAATTCTAATTAATATTATCTCTCCTTTATTATTTCTCTTAACGGTTCACTGAGGGCAACCCAAAAAGGACTCTACTTTTGACGACAGTCTTACCAATTAGTTATGAACTTGGACACTAAATCCAACAGTTTCCCACTTGGATAAGTCATCAACTATAATTGGTCTAATTCTATCCTGATTAACTAAGCAGAAAGTGCCATCTAATGCGACTGCCAAACTCTGAATCATATATTAGAGACAACCCTTAGATCAGTGATCAACTATTCCTTTGTTCTACTGATATCGAATGAACCTGAGACATGGATTTTAATCATTCTTTAGGTTCAACATTATGTTTCCCGATTTCTAATTATTTAACTATATGAGACTACTGAACTGAACACATCAATTTAGTCTCGGCCAGGCCTAGCACATTTAAGTCAACATCTAATCATCGAGGGGCCCATAGATATCGCTTTCCCATTTAGGCAAAAGGAACAAATAAACTTTGAATACATAGAACTAGTCAACTCATCATGTCATACCTAACATATCCTTTATAACTGGCATTTACGCCCAACGTTTGAATAAACTAAAGTATAACAGACTTAAAAAACTAGAAACTCGATGTATCTCCATTTTAAGAATATAAGATATTATCATCTTAGAATTATTCGTGATTTTAAACCATGAAGTAATCTCTCTAAGTACAGGTTTCTCCTAAACTTAATTCCTATTAAGTACTCATAAGTGTTGCAGCATTCTATATGCTATGTCTAATCTTTATAGACAATCTACTAACACTTCATGACAGTCTTAAGTCAATACTTACTTCCTGTAATATGAACGACTGAGGAGGTTTGAGTAAACTAAGTACTCAGGAAGTGGATTCTAAACATGAAAAAATGAAACATAATGATAAACAATAGTAAATTGTAGCACACATGCAAATAAACAAATCTTCATTATTTAATCACCAAATCCATTACAATATTAATCATTATTATAATGTTTCAAATTCAAACTAACAACCAAAACTTTATATTATCTTTCAATCCTATGCTCCTAGCATGTTCATCGTATCTGGACTTAGCCAATGCCTTTGTGAATGAATCAGCTGGATTATCCTCTAATCGTGTGTGCTTCACAATCACGTGTCCTTCTTCTACTTTGCTTTGAACAAAATGGTATTTTCTTTCAATATGCTTTGACATTCTGTGATCCTTGGGTTCTTTAGTTAAGGTGACTGCACTCTCATTATCATAGAATATTTCAATGGGGTCTTGCATTGTTGGAACAACTCCAAGATCTCCAATGAAAATTTTCATCCAGATAGCTTCCTTTGAAGCCTCACAAGCGGTAATATACTCAGACTTGCATGTGGAGTCTACCATTATATCTTGCTTTGAACTTTTCTATGTCACCGCTCCCGCATTCAACAATAATACCCAACCAGACTGTGAATGACTATTATCTTTATCTGTTTGCCAACCTGAATCACAATAACCAATCACTCTGAGTTCTTCTTCTCCACCATAAACTAAGAACCCTTCTTTAGTATTTCTTAAATACTTACGAATATTCTTTACAGCTGTCTAATGATCTTCACAAGGATTCTGCTAATGTCGACTCACCATGCTCAAAGCAAAGGAGACATAAGGCCTTGTACATGTCATGGCATACATGATTGATCCTACAGCCGAAGCATATGGGACTCGACTCATTCTGTCCAGTTCTTCATCAGTTTTCGGACATAGATCCTTACTAATCTTTATGCCATGATGTAAGGGTAGATTCCCTTTCTTAGAATTCTCCATTTTGAATCTTTTCAAAATTTTATATAAGTACGTGTACTGACTAAGTCCTATAAGACATTTTGACCTATCTCTGTAAATCTTTATACCAAGAATATATGCTGCATCTCCCAAATCTTTCATAGCAAAACATTTCCCCAACCAGTCTTTTACAATTTGTAATGTTGGGATATCATTTCCTTGTGTAGCTATATCAATCCAAACTGCATGAATTTTCGTGGAAGCAGAGTTTCCAGCTTGATGAAGCCTGTTTAAGTACGATTATTATTATCATTTATCCTCATAATGGCCTTGTAAAAGCTTGCACACTGATGAATCAAATAAACATCATATATTTATCATTTATCATCTGTTTTTGCCACTTTTATTTAATTATTGCATTATTAGGGTATAATTGTTTAAAGTTAATAAATGCAGTAATTAGGAGGTGTTTTGTGAAGCAAGACTATAAAGGCGCATAATTTGGAAGCTAAACGAAGACATTTGAAGGATTGCTGGAAATTTCACCAATAGCCGTTCCCAACTTAAGAGATATGGGTATCTGCGCCAAGGACTTCACAAGGGAAAAACGTGTTTGACCCAAATTCCCATTACGGGTTATCCATGCTGTCCACATACGCTGTATCCATGAAGATAACTATTCAAAGATACAATAAATCAAGTAAATTGGGAATGATATTAAAGATTTATTATGAACGTAGCGCGCACTCTAAGGAATCCAGCCCAATACGCCGTATCGACCTTGCCAGATACGGCGTATCGAGTCTTTTTCAGACACTATAAATAGAAGACTCAAAAATGAGTTTTCAGTGTGCAATATCATATTCTTTATACCATACTCATTAAAGACGAATTTTAGAAGAGAAGATCAGCCACCAAGGTCAAGCATTGATCACGAATCCATAGAAGACATCGTGTAATTTTTACTCTCTTAATCGTTCGATTTCAATTGTTTGATTACGCTTGTATAATTACAATGGTTGTGGGCTAATACCCTCGGGTATTAGCCATCTTAATGAAAGTTCAATGTTTGGTTTGTTTTAAAATCGATTTCTTAATTTATCGTTGATTGTTTAATTATGTTTATCACCTCATACTTGTTTATGTGTTTGAATATGCGACCTATCATTCAACTAGATCTAGTGATACAGACCAAGTAATCTAGATACTTGGATAGCTCTCCATATCATGTTTCATATTACTAGACCAATAGGATCACAAATAATGTTCTGTCTTTGTCTTTTGATTATGAGCTTAGTTGGACCGGTAGGTGACCCATTTATGTTTCAGCAATCATGCTCTTAATTAACTGATAAAGATTGGAATAGTGAACTACCAGTATATAGAACACCGTTAAACAATAAGTTGGTAAAGTCCTGTTAGGCTAGGGTTTTAACAGGATCACCACTGCTTTAATTCTCTAAGATAGATTATAATTAAACTAAAGGACGCTTTATGCGAGTGCGTTAATTTTAACAGGATTAATCGTGTTTAGGTCTTAGGATGATGTCCCGCCTAAGTCTTAAGAATGATATGCCGCTTCGAGATAAGTAAATCATTGCACTAAAACAAACAAACCAGCATTGAACCGGATTTAATATGGCTAATACAGTTTTCTATCATTTGGCTTGTACCGCATTTCTATCTTCTAATCTTCTTCTTTTGTATTTATTATGTATTGAATTGGTATTTGTTTCCACCAAACCTGTACCAGTCTCTCAGGCTGAAAACCCCCATATCATTATACAACGTAAACAGCATAGGTTTACCCAGTAAATAGACTAATTAAAATACTGATAGAATTTAGGATTAATGTTCCACTCTTAGTGTTCGACACCCTACTTACCGCGAACTCCATCTTGACCGGGTACACTGCTCGTTAAAGTGTTGTTTTAGGGTTTTGGCTAAATATAAATTTAAAACTTGATAATCAAATAATTGACCCTACACGACAGCACATCAGGTTTTTGGCTTCGCTACCGGGGAGTAAAGCTGTTTAATTCTTATTTATTAGTGTTTTAGTTTAGTTTAAATTGCATAATTGTGTGCTTGTTTGTGTTATTAATTTCTTGCATTGTATATTTTGCGTATTGTGTGTTTGTGTGCATTCTTACAACGTGCTGTAACATTTTGAGTCGAATACTCAATACTGTGTATTCATCTTGTTGGATACGACGTATGAGTTTTTTTTCAAATCAATATAGCGTATTCGACTCTATCATCAATACGGCGTATTTAGGTTACTAAATACAGCGTATTAAGCTATTTGATAGTTTTATTTCCTAGATAATTTATTACAGGTATAATGGACGACTCCAACATTACTATAGAGGAATACATTAGACTTCAAGAGGAAAAGGCTCAAAGGGATGGTCGAACGTTCAATTGGCAAACTACCACATACGGTAAGGTGAAATATTATGAAGATGAAGACGATTGCTTCACCAATTTCGAATCTGAATTCCCAGCTATAGTCTTTGATGATACGTCTAATGCAACACTCTCTTGTGAACCCACGATAAGTCCTCTTAACGATAATAAAATTGACTTTAGAATATCGTTTGACGAATCCGACGATGAAGATTACATAGTAATTTATGATGAAAATTCATTTTCCTACAAAATAATTTCTGTCAATGATTTGAAAACGGATTTTGAAAATGATAATGATAAAGTCAATAATGATTTAGACTACTTTAAAGATTTCGAAAATGAATTTCCAGCCATTATTTATAACGACGGCTTAACGTCAAAATCATATCTTGAAATTAAACCTCTTGAAAGTCCTCAACATATCGATGAATTTAATTTAAAAAATGAAACATCATTGTCCGAATGTGATGAAAAGGAACAAAACGTTTTATACTTTAATGATCTATTTCCTTTCAACATAATCTATCACGATGACTTAAAATCAGACAAGGACAATGATATTGATGAAATCGATATAGAGTAATCTTCGGGGGATATGTCTGTCATACCATTACCTAGTGTAATAAATACCGATGATGGTGCCTATGCACTAAGGTTAAATAAGCTTTTGGAAACAAGTCATGATACATCTAATAAAATTTTCAAAAATAAAATCTTTATCAAGGAATTATGTGTTACTATCGTAACTTGTAACAAAGGGATGCCATTCATTTTCCTAATCAAGAATTTGTATGTGCCATTTGGCATCCTATTCGACCCCAAATTGTTATATAAGGATGGGATTAAATTGGGGCAAGTCTAACTTAAATACTTTTCTATAAACAAAAGTGCTTGCAGGGAGACAACCTGGAATTTATCTTTTTGTTATCGAGTCTGTCTTCCCAGACTGTCTATACGGCGTATCCAAACCCCATGGATACGACGTATTGACCAAATCACGACATACATAGCAATAATTTCAAATAAAAGGTTGTTTCTCAATATTTCAAAGTCGGATTCAAAAACGTTTTCCACAAGTGGGATGCCAATTAAATTTTATTATTAAAAATTTATAAGTGCTAATTGGCATCCCGTTCCGACCACCCAAATTGTTTATAAGGATTGAATTAAATGGGGTAGTCTAACTTAAAGACTTTTCTTAAACAAAAGTGCTAGCTAGAGACTAAACGCCGGAATGTATATTCAATTTTTATCGGAGTCTGTCTTACCCAGATTTTTCTATACGGACGTAATGGACCCCCTCTGGAGACGGCGTATAGAACGTGTCTGATCGTTACAGTTTTAAAACTTAATATTTAATTTCTAGTTATTTAATTATTTTTACAGGAACCATGAGGATCGAACCAGACCGGACCGACCCAGGCCGTCCGGTCCTCGGTCTGACGTTTTGGACCATTTTGGTCTCGGTCTTGGCCGGTCCGGTCCGGTTTTGGACCGATGCTCACCCCTATTCTAATCTTTTATACATGACCTTGCTGAAACTATGATATGATATATGCTGAAAAAGACATGTGTTGAACTTATTCGGGCATGTTGAAGCCCTAGTCAACACACTTTTTGCTCAAGGACTCGTCTTGGAGAATTATCACGAGTAAAACATCAGGGAGTTTTCCGTTCTAATTCTATTTTCCCTTATTATTTAATTGTTTTATCTATATAACGAGGACGTTGTATAATTTAAGTGGGGGATGGAGAATTAGAACATACTTGTCTTCTTTTTTACAAAATAACATGCAAAGTGCTTAAAAATGGCCAAAATTTAAAACTTTTTCAGCATGACTTTTGTAAAAATCACTAGTTACATTACCTAGCGCACTATAACCCTTGATACATATTGTAAGAATTA
>BQNB010095296.1:5711-25905 GCA_026074375.1 Tanacetum coccineum
TGTCAAGCTTACCTCTAAAGCTGGTGATTTACTTCCTGATCCCTCACTCTACAAAGCCCTGGTTGGTAAACTCATCTACTTAACCATCAGTAGACCTGATGTGGCCTTTGCAGCTTAAGTCTTGAGCCAGTTTTCTCATTCTCCTCGTACTTCTCACATGGAAGCCCTCAAGAGAGTAATCAGTGTCCAGGACAAGGTTTATTCTTTCCAAAAAACAACTCTCTTACCTTGCAGGCATACTGTGATAGTGATTGGGCTAGCTGCTCAGATTCAAGGAGACCAGTCTCAGGATTTGGTGTATTCCTAGGCAACAACTTAATCTCCTGGCATTCAAAGAAGCAACCTGTAGTTTCAAGAAGTTCAACAGACGCAGAAGACAGGGCACTAGCAGACTGCACCTATGAAATAACTTAGCTCAATTCTCTTCTATAAGATCTACATATTCCAGCTACAAAACCTATCAGGATCTTCTGTGATAACACCTCTGCTATAACACTTGCATCTAATCCTGTACAACATGCCAGGACAAAACACATTGAGATAGATTTTCATTTTGTGAGAGACAAAACAAGGCTGGACAGATACTTCCTACTTACATTCCTTCTACTTCTCAAACAGCAGACATTCTTACCAAAGCTTTGGCAACTTACCCATACCACAAATGTGTATCCAAGTTAGGCATGCGTGATCCTTACACAATGCCAACTTGTGGGGGGATATGAAAGTATATACAACATCCTCAAGCAAAATCAACTCTATTATGAAAGTCAATACTATTTCTCCTCATTGTACACGTCATCAGAAATATTTATGCAAGTTTAGTTAGTTATTAGATATTTTCAAGTTAGTTAGAGTTTCTAGTATAAATAGTTGTTGTACATTTCATTTCTTGTATTGTAACACTTCAAACTTTATCTTAATGATAATTTGAATCATTTCCCTCACAGTTTATGATAATCCCCCTAGATTTCGAAGACATACTTTACTTTTGTAGTTCTTTTCAATTCTTTGGAGCATCATGAGTTATGTTTTTATTCGTATAAAGGTGTTATATCTCCATTGATATTATTTAGCTACGCATATGCGAGTAGTGTCAAACAATAATCATAATTTCTTGTTATCTTTGAAACCTTGGATGCTTGGACCATGGTTCTTCAAATATTAGTCTAGGCTGCCTTCACTTGTGACTTTTCGTTTGTGTTGAATTTCCACTTTTAATATATACATGTGACGCATATGGACCATTATAAAAAATGAATTTAACACTATCATCCTTGACTCACCCATCAATAGCAAAAGTCAAAATACCATATCTTAAGCAACTTATTTTTTATAATCATAGTTTTTGATTTTTTTGATCAACTTAATCGAGTTATCTAGCTTCTAGCCAAATAAAAAGTTAGAAATGAAAGTTATTATTGTATCTTGTCATTGCTTTTATGTTAGTTTCAGGTTTCTTGTGAAATTCAAGTCACAGCTTCGAGGTTTTTGGTTGCCTAGGATTCTTGTAAAAAATGTTGCATCATTCTCACTGTTTTCTAACGCAAAAGGAAACTTTCACATGAGCCTTTTCGTGCATGACTGGTAAAATAGAATGATAAATTACGAAAGGAATTGTGTCTGTATACCCATGTCGGCTTTCTATTTTTATTTTTTCTGTATTAGAATTTAGCTTATACTTTTATCAATGTTATTAAAAAAAGTTTAATTGCCTAAAAATGTATTATTTTTTTTTTGAACGGCAAATTTTTATAAAAACTAGCAAGGCGCTAGAAAGTTACAGAGAGTAAACCACTAAAGGGTTTTGAATCCAGTTGTTCCATGAGATGGTATGCGAATTACATCTTGAAGAGAACCATCTAAAAGAAAAATCTACGATCTTATCAAATAATAAGCTACGTTTCGGAATCTCATTACCAAAAACGGATTCGTTACGAAAGCACCATAAAGACCAAAGACTTGCGGAGCAAATGACTTCGAGGATCTTCTTATGCTTACCCGGCAAAGTGCTATCATCTATCCAAATGAAAAGATCAGACAAACTCGAAATAGTTGGGATGAAGAGATCCACCCACTTGAAGACCCGAATCCACACTAAGGAAGCTAAAGAACAAGCCCATAGCGTATGGAAAGAAGTTTCAGTTCCAGCATCACATATCGGACAATTCAACGAATTAACCTCGATTCCACGACGGCTGAGGTTCCATCTAGATGGAAGGCGGTCGCGAGAGGCCCTCCAAACAAAAATATTAACCTTCTTCGGGATGATTTGGTTCCAGCGAGTAGAATGACCTTGATCAGGCAAAAATTCCCCATCAATCTGACATCTAGCGCTTCGGACAGTGAAGAAATTCCCACCTAAAGACCAAGTCCACGTGTCTTCTGAATCATTGAGAATGATAGAAGAGATCATATTCTGGAGAATGACTAGCTGCGAAGCATTGTAACCAAAAAAGAGTTGCGAACCCAAGCAAGATTCCAACCGTTTTGCCAATTCTCACGAACCGAGCTATCTTTGTTAGTAGCTAAATGAAAGAGCCGAGGAAACAAAGATTTTAATGGAGAAGAATCAGCCCAAGAGTCATACCAAAAAGAAGTAGTTGCACCATTATTAACTTGACGCTTCATAGAAGAGAGACGGATATAATTCTTCTCATGCAAATGATTTATAGATCCAACAATACGAGACCAAACACCTTTACTCTTAATGTGGCTGAAAAAGGAAGTAGGATCTTTGTTGTGACCATAAATAGCAGTAATCAAACGAGCCCAAAGCGCATGAGGATTAGTAAGAAATCTCCAACGCCATTTCAGAATAAGAGCTTGATTCAAAGCGTATAAACTGCCAATTCCGAGACCCCCTTTATCTTTAGACGCAAGAACATCCTTCCATCGAATCCAGTGAACCTTATGAGAACTATCCGTACTGCCCCAAAAAAATTTTGCACGGATAGATTCCAACTTCTTGTCAACCAAAGACGGCATCGGGAAAAGGGAGAAAAAGTAAGTACCAAGCGCGCCCAGAACTGAGGAGATAAGAGTCGCTCTTCCTCCAAAGGAAAGAAGAGAAGCTCTCCATCTAGATAATCGGCTGGAGAACTTTTCAACAATAGGATCCCAACTTTTAACGCGCGACATGTTGCAATCAACAGGAAGACCTAAGTAATTGAACGACGAGGCCAAAGGACTGCATCCAGTAGTAGCAGCAAGAGCCGAAATCTCATTAGGAGATACTCCAACCCCAAAAAGTTTGGATTTATGGTAATTGATCTTCAGCCCCGAAGCTTTATGAAAGCCAACAAAATAGCAAACAGACATTTAAGTTATTACTCACCAATCACCAATGAAAAGGGCATCTCAGCAAAAAAAGAGATAAGGAGAGGCTCAACATTATTGATGCAAAACCAGAGTATATACTAGCCAAATGCCCAACTAAAAAAAGCGTCTTCCAAGTCCCCTTGGACGAAGGCAACGGTGAATACTAAATTCAATTTCAAACGCGAAGGGCTACCGTTAATCAGAATCGAAGTAGAAGTAGAGGAGAGACACCCCGAAATCCACTTAATCCATTTATCACTAAATCCCATGAACTGCAAAACCCGAATCAAAAAATCCCAAGAGATGGAATCAAAAGCTTTTTCAAAGTCAATTTATAACACCATAAGCTTGGATTTTTTGCGTTTACACCACTGGATCACCTCGTTAACCATCAGCGGCCCATCAAGAATTTGACGGTTTTTTATAAAAGCCGACTGTTCATGACTTATGATCGTATCAATGACACAAGCTAGACGATTTGCCAAAACTTGGCAATATTTTTTGTATTGAGCCCAAAAAAGACTAATGGGAAACGAAAATCGCTAGCGACCATGGGGTTAGGAACTTTCGGAATGAGGGTAATAAAAGAGTTATTGCAACCTCTTGGTAACGAACCAGTAGCGAAAAAATGATGAACAAATGTAACAACATCATCTTTAATAGTGTTCCAAAACTCCTTATAGAAGGCGAAAGTAAAACCATCTGGACCCGGAGACTTGTCCGAACCACAATCCCAGATAGCAGCTTTGATCTCATTTGACGAAATCGGGGAGTCCAGGAAAGAAGATTGATCATTTGTCAGGGATTTGTAAAACGGGCTTCTGTTGACAACCTTAATCACCTCCATATGCTTAAACTTCTTTTCAAAAAAGGAAATAAAAGCATCTTTAATCCCAAGGGGATCCACAATCCAAATGAACCATCCTTTAATTCCCTGAATAGCAAGGTATCTGCGTCTTTGATTGACAATTGCGTAAAAGAACTTTGAGTTCTCATCCGCCTTTGCACACCATTTGACTTTGGCTTTTTGATTAGAGTCAAGGGACTCGTTAACCTCTATTTGCCGGTAGCCTATCAATCCAAAAAGACGTTGATAATCTGCTACAAAAGGCAGAAGATTTGAGCCTGATGGAAGCGCAAAGCTTTTAATCTTTTCTGATAATTTTCATCCTCTTCTCATGGTTAAGAGCGTGTCTACGATTTGCGGACCAATCTTTAATGACAATTTTAAGGGCCTTCATCTTATTCTTAAAATGAATAATGGGGTTCATGATGTTACAAGAATTGTAACTGGTCCAAAATTCATTAACACATGAGTGAAGATTCTTATCCAAAAGCCATGAGTTATAAAACTTAAACGGAGTAGGCCCAAAATCAGTAGTTATAGGTTCAAGGAGAATAGGCCTATGATCAGAAATGTGACAATCTAAAACGAGACCAGAAACATTCTGAAGACGAGGGACAAAAGTGTCTAAAGCTAGAAAACGATCAAGCTTACTTAATTTATCACCACGTTTATTAAGGACGCTGAATAAATGGCCACCAAGGGAATGTCCCCAAAGGTTAGCATCCACGAATAAAAAATATTGAAGAATTAGCATAGGAGTTGTATTAAACGACGTAACCAATTCTCTCAGAATGGAATCTGACCTCGTTAAAAGTCCACCAAAGATAAGGTGCATACCCCTATTTAGTAGACATAATCGTGTTTCTCTTCCAAAGAAATGTTTTTTTTTATTGACATCATTGGGGGGCAATAGAACGTTAATCATGAAGCAGTGGATATGGGAAGCAATCCAGGTACCTTGACAACAATGAAATTATCAAATTGGAACACTTTATTCTTTGAAAAGGCATTCGAATCCCACACGGAAACAAGACCTCCAGATCTGCCAATAGACGGACATTCCGCGAATTCAAACTGAGAGTTACCCCAAATGCTTTTAACCTTAAAAGGGTTTAACTTGGAGATATGCGTTTCTTGAATACCGAGAAATGAGATTTTATGTTTAATGCAAAGTTTGGCAATGGATTTGCATTTATTCGCTCCTAGACCACAAGAGTTAAAAGAAAGCACATTCATTTATGACCTTGGTTAACACCAAGACCATCGATGAAATTCTTGAGATCATTCTTACTGCCTTCCATATCGTACCCCAAAACTTTACCCATTTCAATTTGGGATACAAGCGCTTCAATCATTGATCCATGTTTGCTAAGAGGATTTGTGTGAGAGTTGTTAATACGAGAGGATTTGACCGGAGCAGAAGAGCAGTGTGAAGATTGATTGTGACGAGCAAATGATTTCCTGGTACAGGAGTTATTACTGTTGCTGTTAAAGGCTTCAAAACCGGGAGGCTTGGAAAACGTTTTTGAATCCTCTACTGGGGTCTCAGGATTATCCTTAGAAGAGGTTTCTTTTTTTTCAGGTTTGGAGTTCCCAAAGTCGTTATCCTCATCCCATTGAGTATTTTTAACACGATCGACTTCTTCATTGGCACTAAAGTTTGGGATTTCACCGTCTTCCTTATCAGTAAATCCATAGTCACTTAAACCATCCTCATGATTCACGGGTTGGACCTTGTCTGAGTTGATACTGGAAATTGAAACAGAGTCTTTGATTTCAGGATTCCAGTCCGCAAATTCGTTGACAGAAACATTGAAGGATTTTCCTAAGACAGTCACTTTACACGTGTCTTTGATGTGGCCAAGATTCTTAGTTTTGATGCACATTTTCGATATAATACCTGTTTCATTGGGATCTTCATCAACAAGAAGAGGAGACCCCCAAATATTAGCTACCTTCTTGAATGCATTGGGGCTCCAAGCATGAGAGGGAGGCCGCTAATTTCTATCCACACGACACGTTCATCAATAACAAAGTGTTGATGGATGAGTTTTAGCGATATGATTTCACATAAGAAAACTTCAGAAAAACATGTTAGGACCTTCTAATATACAACAAAATTAGGCAAAAAAAACCAAACAGTCTTGAACAAGAACCGAGACAATATTACATTAAAAAAGAAAATGGAGCAAAACACTACTTATGTTAGTTCAAAAAGGCTTTACTACAAGTAATAAAATAAAATTTTAGATAAATTGCAAGTTTTACTCAAAAGTATAACTTTTTGTGCTACAATGGGCTGGTAGTTTTAGTAAATGGATTATGAAAAAACTCATTTGATTTCTTTTTTAAATGAAACATAAAGGTTTAATTAATAATTTCACATATCTCAAGATATATGCTTCATATCTTAACACGTATCCCAAACAAGTCATCTTATGACCCCATCTTCATCATCTACATTACTTCATAAAACCATTTCTGCCTTCAATTTTCCCCGGAGTATCTTTACGTTGAGGGCATTTTTCATTTTCAGTTGGGGGCACCACGATTAAGGTTCAAAAATTAACATTAAAAGTTGTGATTATTGAAGAAGTCGTTGGGGGCAGTTGCCCCCACTATGGTGGACATGGCTCCGCCCCTGGGTAAAATAGAATTACGAAAGGAATTGTGTCTGTATACCCATGTCGGCTTTCTATTTTTATTTTTTCTCTATTAGAATTTAGCTTATACTTTTATCAATGTTATTAAAAAAATGGTTAATTGCATAAAAATGTATTATACTTGCCACTTTTTGCCATTGTATGTAGACTACTATTTTTTTTGCCATTCTGTCGCTCAACTTTTGAATTCGTGCTATTGTGCGTACTGATGACCTACATGACCTGCTAGAGCAGGTAAAGTTAATGACCGTTTGTTTTTTATGGCAATGTTAGTCCTTTATACAAACGATCGTTTGTAATTAACTTAAAATTTGATTTTTTTTAAAAGTCTCTTTTCTTATTATTTTTAAGATTTGTGAACGTTTTACACACATTTTTATACATATTTTTTATATATATTTTTATATACACACGTTTTTATACACATTTTTATACACACGTTTTTAAACACATTTTTATAGACGTTTTTAAACACATATTTTTATACTCACATTTTTATACACACGTTTTTACCCACGTTTTTATACACACGTTTTTACACACATTTTTGTACACGTTTTTATACACACATTTTAAACACGCATTTTTATACACACATTTCTATACACACGTTTTTACACATGTTTTTATACACGTATTTTTTCACATGTTTTTACACAAATTTTTATACACGTTTTCATACACACGTTTTTATACATGTTTTCATATACACGTTTTACACATGTTTTTACATACGTTTTTATACACACGTTTTTACACATGTTTTTACACACGTTTTTATATGCACGTTTTTTTAAACATGTTTTTTTACACACGTTTTTATACACACGTTTTTATACACACGTTTTTACACATGTTTTTACACACGTTTTTATACACACGTTTTTACACATGTTTTTACACACGTTTTTACAAAATGTTTTTTATACACGTTTTTACACACGTTTTCATACACACGTTTTTACACATGTTTTTACACACATTTTTATACACGTTTTCACACACGTTTTAACACACTTTTTTATACACATGTTTTTATACACGTTTTAAAACATACATTTTTATACACACGTTTTATACACACACTTTTACACATGATTTTACACATGATTTGTATAAAAATGTGTGTAAAATATGCATAAAAATTATATAAAAATGTGTGTATAAAAACGTGTATAAAAATGTGTGTATAAAAATTTTGTAAACGCTCTTGTTTTTCTTTTGTACGAATAATCTCCTTACAACATGGTCGCTAATTGATTAATTAATGATCTTTTCAACTTATAAATCTTTAACCATCCATGATATATCACGACTGAAAGGATAAACCGATGATTAGGCGATCTTCCCTAACCGATCTCAATAACTACTACCATCTTGTTAATCGATCATAGACAAGCTTGAAATAGTGAGATCATTCCTTTGTGATTGATTTCCTTATCGAGTTATTTTCATGATTTGATGATCAGGATCTATAGGGTTGTTGTTTTCGATTTAGGGTTTGCTTCTTTGTCGTTTTCCCTTTCTTTTTTTGTGTCTTTTTCCAATTAAATTTCCAATAAAAAACCTAATCCTAATTACTTTCAAATCCAAAACCCTAACCCCTCGTTTTTATGTTTTTTTGCTGTGATTTTTCAAATTGGTGATATCTTCTTTGTTTTGATTCAAATGGGTTCTAAGAGAACTAAGGAGGATGATGTGCAGAAGATCTCTACGTCTGTGTTCGTGACTAATTTTCCTAAGCAAGCGAGTGCTAAAGATCTATGGAATGCGTGTAAACAATATGGACATGTGGTTGATGCGTTTATTCCTAAAAAAGATCAAAGGCTGGTAAGAGATTCGGATTTGTGCGTTTTATTAAAGTTTTTGATGTGGAGCGTTTGGTTGGTAATTTAATGTACGTGTGGATTGGTAGACATAGAATCATGTTAAATGCAGCTCAGATCCATAAGGCCTAAGGTTCTCACTAGCAGTCATACCTGCTATAAAGGAAGACAAAAGACTCATCAATTAGGAATACTAAGGACAATGGGCATAGGGATGATGTAAGTTCCTATGCGAATGTGGTAAAAAATCAGAGCCAAGGGAATGGGGAGAATGATAGCAAGCCAGTGTTGGTTTTAGATGATTCTTGCGTAAACACACAGGATTATTCATGTTGTTTAAATGGGAAGGAGAAAAGGTGGCGTGTTGAAGAAAATCTTAAAAGAGTGGCATTGGGGAATGAAGCTTCACCGATATTGATTTAATGATACATGAGTGGTTTGTGGATATGATTTTCTTGACTCGTGGAGGCAAAGGAGAAGTTTTTGTTATCTACAGGAGTATGTTCGTGGTTCTCTCAGCTAATCCAAGCGTCTAGTGAATTCACTACTGATGAACGAGTTACTATGGTGGAAATTGAGGGTATTCCTTTAAAAGTGTGGAATGAAAATACTTTTATTCGAATTGCATCAAAGTGGGGAACCTTGTTAAATGTGGAGAACTTGGAGAAAGGAAATTACCATTGGCAAAAAGACTTTGTGTTCTCACTAAGATAGACCTCACATATTTGAATCATTTAAAATTTAATTATAAAGGTAAGACGCATTGGGTGCGAGCCATAGAGATTCCGGGTTGGACTCCCAGATTTGATGATCAAGAATGTGAGGAAAGTGACTCAGAAGATGAAGAATGTGAAGAAGTTTTTAAAAATGATTTTGGTGAGAGTGATAAGGAGGTACAAGGGGAAAATGATGTTAGTAGGGTATCTGATACAGATGTTGAGGAGGAGAATCCAAAATCCAAGGATGGTGTTGTTTCTAGTGAGCAAAATAGAAAATAATCAGAAGACCCGCTTAATATTTATTCTCTCCTTAATAAAAATAAGATAAAAAAAATAAGGAGGCAAGCACAAAAGAGAGTTGGGTACCCCTCCTGGTTTTACAACACCAAGAGAGAATGATGTTAGAAAAAGGTGAATGGATAAACAAAGTGATAATTGTGATGGTGAATTCGGAATGTAAACAATATTTTCTGATGAAGTGAATTTTAGCTGGGGTTTAACACGTACAAAAAAAGCAGTGGGGAATCTATGAATCGGATCATTGTAGAGAGTCTGAAGGTTTACTCGAAAAGGCGGTTCGATATTAAGTATGATGAATGGTTAAGGTGACAAACTATGAGGGTATAATATGGACGGGTGTATGAAGAATATTGAAGAGATCATTGAATCGCAAGGAGTGGATGGTGTTTTCCGATGAATATGTTGTCTTTAAATATCAAAGGTCTTAACCCAAAGGCTAAAAAAGATTAGGTAAAGGAGTTGTGTGTCTCTAACAAGGTGAATTTTCTTACGTTGCAAGAAACTAAAATGGAGTCTATTGATTTGTTTGAAATCAAAAGTGGGGTAACTTTGCGTTTGATTATGTGCATAGTGCCTCGGTTGGTAAATCAGGTGGGATTTTATGTGTTTGGGATCCTAATGCGTTTAAGAAACTAAATTCAACGGCTTCAGATTATTTTGTTATGATTCAAGGAAATTGGGTGTCTAATGGCAAATTACTTCTTATTATTTCGGTGTATGCCCCGCAAGAGTTGTCAGAAAAGAAAAGTCTATGGGATTATTTATGTCACGTCATTGATAATTGGAAAGGTTCAGTGATTATCATGGGTGATTTTAATGAGGTCCGTAATAAAAATGAGAGATTTGGAACTATTTTCAACGTGCATGGGGCGAATGCTTTTAACTCTTTTATCTCAATGGCGAATTTAGAGGAGGTTCCACTTGGTGGATGTTCTTTTACATGGTGTCACAGATCTGCTTCAAAGATGAGTAAGCTTGATAGATTCCTCATGTCCGAAAGCTTACTGAGTGAGTGTCCTAATTTATCAGCCATCACCCTAGATAGATTTTTATCAGACCACCGTCCTATATTATTACGTGAATCTACTCATGACTATGGACCTATTCCGTTTCGGTTTTTTCATTATTGGCTGGAAATGGAGGGTTTTGAGAACTTTGTTAATGAGGTGTGGCGTGAAGCTCCGGTAGATAATTCTAATGCTATGATCAACATGATGAACAAGTTGAAATATCTAAAAAAGAAGATACGTGTTTGGAATGGCATGAGACAAAGTCCGAAAACTCGAAAACATGTGCTGAAACAGGAGCTCGCTGATTTGGAGATGATCATTGACAAAGGAGATGCGTCGTCTGATACTTTGCATAAACGTGCGGAGGTTGTAAAATCGATTCAAGAGGTGGATAAATTGTGTGCAATGGAGGCGTCTCAAAAAGCAAAAATCAAATGGGCAATTGAAGGCGACGAGAACTCAAAATATTACCATGGTATTCTTAATAAGAAACGAAACCAACTTTCTATACGAGGGGTTCTGGTGGAAGGAGATTGGGTGGAAAATCCTAATATGGTTAAAAATGAGTTCCTTAATCATTTCAAGAATCGTTTTGATAGACCTAAATCTGTTCGGCCGATGCTTAATATGGAGTTTCCTCATCATCTGAATTCAATGCAACAACTGGATTTGGAAGCCGAAGTGTCAAATGAAGAGATTAAAAAGGCGGTTTGGGATTGTGGTGTTGATAAATCTCCGGGGCCGGATGGATTCACATTTGGTTTTTATAAAAGGTTTTGGAGTTTAATAGAAAAAGATGTGTTGGCGGCGGTGAAATATTTCTTTCATTACAGTCGCATTCCAAAAGGGTGTAATTCATCTTTCATAGCGTTGATTCCGAAGACTCCCGAAGCAAAAATGGTGAAGGATTTCAGACCGATTAGTCTTATTGGGAGCCTTTATAAAATAATTGCCAAAATTTTGGCTAATCGTCTTGTGGTGGTGCTTGGAGATATTGTTAATGAGGTGCAATCGGCTTTTGTTGCGGATAGGCAAATTCTTGACGGACCATTTATACTTAATGAGGTTTTGCAGTGGTGTAAGTTGAAGAAAAAACATTCATTTATTCTAAAAATTGACTTTGAAAAGGCTTATGATTCTGTTCGGTGGGATTACCTTGATGATGTCTTAAGAAAATTTGGTTTTGGTGAAAAATGGTGTGGTTGGATTCAAGAATGTCTTCGATCTTCTTGGGGATCGGTTTTAGTGAATGGAAGCCCTACGGAGGAATTTCAGTTTTTTAAGGGCCTTAAACAAGGTGATCCTCTTTCTCCGTTTATTTTTATTTTGGTTATGGAGAGTCTTCACATTTCTTTTAAAAGAGTTGTGGATGCGGGCATGTTTAATGGCATTGTGCTTAATTCGGTTATGCATCTTTCTCATATGTTCTATGCGGACGATGCGGTGTTTATGGGGCAATGGAGTACTAAGAATATTGATACGATTATATATGTGTTGAAATGTTTTCATCGTGCTTCAGGTCTTAGTATTAATTTAAGCAAGAGTAAGTTATTGGGTGTTGTGGTGAGTGAAGATAGGGTGGTGCAAGCTGCAAATAGAATTGGTTGTGGTGTCCTTAAGGCTCCTTTTGCTTATTTAGGTTCGAAAGTTGGGGGAAATATGTCTCGGATTAAATCTTGGGATGAGATTGTGGATAAAATGGTAGATCGTCTTTCAAAATGGAAGATGAAAACATTATCGATAGGTGGTCGTTTAACCCTTCTCAAGGCGGTTCTAGGATCCATGCCTATTTATCATATGTCTATATTCAAGGTGCCAATGAAAGTCCTTCAACGCATGGAATCAATTCGAAGTCGGTTTTTTAGTGGTGTCGATTTAAATAGTAAAAAATCGATATGGGTGAAATGGAGTAAGGTTTTGTGTTCTAAAGAGAAAGGTGGCCTTGGTGTTTCTAGTTTATATGCGCTTAATAGAGCTCTTATGTGTAAATGGGTTTGGCGGTTTACAACTCAAAAGAACTTGTTATGGACTAGGGTTATTAAAGCTATTCATGGCGAAGATGGGAAAAATGGTAGCGGATTCAAGGTTGGTTACAAGTCCATTTGGCGAAGCATTCTCCAGGAGGTGGAAACATTGAAGATAAAAGGTATACACTTAAATAATTTTATGCAGAAAAAGCTTGGCAATGGTGCGGATACTTATTTTTGGGAGGATTTGTGGCATGGAGACATGGTTTTGAAACAAAGATATCCTAGGCTTTATGCGCTGGAAGTGAAGAAGACTGTCGATGTGGCTTCTAAACTGTCACAGGAGAACTTGACCTGGTCTTTTCGTCGTGCTCCTAGAAGCGGAGTGGAACAAGATCAGTTGACGGATTTGACGACTTACGTGGAAGGTGTTGTTCTTGGTGTCACGCCTGATAGGTGGTATTGGACGCTTGATGGTTCGGGTGAGTTCTCGGTAGCTTCGGCTAGAAAGGTTATTGATGATAACAGGTTTCCGGAAGTGTCTACTCAAACTCGATGGATAAAAGCGGTGCCAATCAAGGTTAACATTCATGCGTGGAAGGTGAGAATGGATTGTTTGCCTACCCGTCTTAATATATCCCGGAGAGGTATAGATATTCCGTCTATTCTTTGTCCCGTTTGTGGTAGCGTCACGGAATCGTCAAGTCATTTATTTTTTGATTGCCTTGTTGCGAAAGATAATTTTCGCAAGATTTGCCGTTGGTGGGAGGTGGATTTCATGGAAGTGCATACGTTCGATGAATGGGTTTCTTGGATCGTAAATCTTCGGATTCCTATCAAGCATAAAAGGTTGTTAGAAGGGGTGTGTTTTGGGTTGTGGTGGCTAATTTGGGCTTATCGTAATAAGTGTGTCTTTGGTGTGGTTTCTCCTTCTAAGGTGAATATTTTTGATGATGTTGTGTCGTATTCTTTTTATTGGAGTCGGTTTAGATGTAATGTGTCGTTTAGTTGAGTTGATTGGCTAAAAAATCCTCATCTTGTAACTTTGTAATTTTTCTAGCTTCTTGCTAGTTTTTTAATAAAGTGCTGTTCAAAAAAAAATGTGTCTATAAACATGGGTATTAAAACGTGTGCTTAGAAATGTTTGTTTTAAAACGTGTGTATAAAAAAGTGCGTCAAAACGTGTGTGAAAACGTGTATAAAAATTTGTGAAAAAATGCGTGTATAACAACATTTGTAAAATGTGTGTATAAAAGCATGTGTAAAAACATGTGTAAAACGTGTGTATAAAAATGCGTGTTTAAAATGTGCGTATAAAAAAGTGTACAAAAATGTGTGTAAAAACGTGTGTATAATAACGTGTGTATAAAAATGTGTATATAAAAGTGTGTGTATATAAAAATATATGAAAAAAATGTATAAAATGTGTGTAAAAACGTTCATAAATCTTAAAAGTAATAAGAAAAGAGACTTTTTAAAAAAATCCAATTTTAAGTTAATTACAAACGATCGTTTGTATAAAAGACTAACGTTGCAATAGAAAAACAAACGATCGTTAACTTTACCTGCTCTAGCAGGTCATGTAGGTCACCGGTGCATACAATAGCACGAATTCAAAAGTTGAGCGACACAATGGCAAAAAAATAGTAGTCTACATACAATGACAAAAAATGACAAGTATAATACATGTTTAGGCAATTAACCCTTAAAAAACAAATTATACTACTGCGACAAGTACTTTGTTATCTTTTAATAGACGTAGACTTAAGTATTTTCGACGAATTATTAATTTTTGTTTTGTTTAAAATTTTATCCAGAAATTCGCATGACATATCACATGTGATTTAGCAATAATGTTGAAATTCGAATACTAAACAACCGACTAAAATTAACATAAGTATTTGTGTGTAAATCAAAGATTTTCCTCGTTTTTTACAATAAGAAACATACATTTATGACTTTTCAACCATATATCACACACTGTACTTGAATTATAAATTATATGAGTTCAATTCGAAAACTTCTATAATCACATGTGAAAAAAACCACACGTGTTTTTATTCAACTTTGATGAATTAACTACATGTGTTATATGTGGTTGGAAAGCTATTAATGTCTAGATTTCAGAAAAAAAATTGAAACGTTTAGAAATTTGTAAAAAAAAATTTACGTTCATTATTTTATTACATGTTTAAATATTCAAATATTCAAATTATTGTTAGATCACAGGAGAAATTTCATGTAAGGTTCAAAAAAAAAAAGAAGTAACGAAAAATCGTGAAAAAAATATATGATAAAAGCAAGTTTGTCGAAAGTATATCAAAGTGTCAGTTCATTGATAGATTATTAAATGCTCGCCGCGATCTTTTAATTGTTTTTCCTTAACTATTAATGGTTTAAGAGATTGATTTTTCAAAAAAGAAAGATGAAAGTGAGTTTGTTATTTAATATGAAAAATGAGTGGCTGGAATCGATAACTTAATACGCATGAAACTTTGCTATGTAAATGATCTCTCTCATATTATATTACATACCTCATCCGTTTTAAAAGAGTTAATTTCATAATTCGTCCATAATGTTTGTCGGATATAACGGATTTAGTCCCTCCGACACTTTTTTAACGGATCCTCTCCCTGTGGTTTTGACTCGTATCGGGTTTGGTCCTTTGACCAACATTTTCGTCAGTTTGACTGTTAGATGGTTGTTTGGTAAGATGAAATGACAATAATACCCTCCTATTATTATTATTATTTTATTTTATAAATCATTTTATTATTATTATTATTATTATTATTATTAATTTTTTTTTAAATGATTATTAATATCACCAATTTACAATTATTTTTAAACATCCTACAAATTTATATAAAATAAAAAAATCTAATATCATATCAGTGTGTACTAAACTCTAAATTGTGAATACCATGAATCAAAATTACAACAACAACTATAAGAACACCAATCTTCAAAAACATAATCTTAGTTGTTTTAGTTTTTACAAGAAAGGATTGTAACAACAATCTTCAAGAACACTCATCATTTCATCATCTCCCCAAAAAAAACTATAAGAACACCTACCATTTACAAAAATCTTAAATCTATAAATACAAACAAAAAATCTTTCTCATCATTCTCTTAACCAAGATTTATCCTCACACACAAACACTTTCAAACATCAATTACTCATCTACACATAACTCGAAAAATCCATAAACATGTAAACACACATTTGGTGGCATGGGTGTCTGGTTGCGTGGTGATGGTTGATGGCGGGTTACGACGGAAGCTGATGGTGTTTCCGGTGTAAGTGACAACAGCGTGGGTGGTAGATCTGGTTGCGTGGTGGGCGGCTGGTGTTGGCAGTGTAGGTGGTAGCGGCGTGGGTGATGGTGGGTGTGATGTATGAAGGGTTAGATGCTAGGAGGATCTAGATCTGTGTATTGATGTTTGGAATGTTTGTGTTGAGATAAAATAAAATAAGGGAAGAAGGGTTAATATATATTAAGTTATTTTTTTATTAAGAAATAGGTGTGTGATAATGGGATATGCGAAAAGACATAATTACCTTTGCATGTGTATAGCACATGACTAACTTAACAGTCAAACTGACGAAAATGTTAGTCAAGGGACCAAACCCGATACGGGTCAAAACCACAAGGAGAGGATCCGTTAAAAAAAGTTTCTAGGGACCATTTTCGTTAAACCCGACAAACCACAAGGACCATTTATGCAATTAACTCGTTTTAAAATAAGTGTTCATATTGACTTTTTGAAGTATTTTTTGGTCATCTTTGACTTTCAATATTTTTGTGTGTGTTATATAATACTTGATTAAAATTATATCAATGAAAATACATTTACAATTCAATTCATTCATATATCTTGTATCAAGTATTAAATAACGCAAAGAAAATAACTAAGGACAAATTTAACTCTAAAAAGTTTAACCGAACATTGGAACGAAAATACTACTCCTTCCGTCCCTAAATAAGTGTCCACTTTTGACTTTCGAAGTCATTTTTAGCAACTTTGACCTTAACTATTTCTTGTTGTGTTATATAATACTTGATGCAAAATATAGAAATAGATTGAGTTTTAAATATATTTTCATTGATATAATTTTTATTAAGTATTATATAAAACAAACAAAATAATTTAAACTCAAAGTTAATGAAAAAAAAATTAAAAAGCTAATAGTGAACACTTATTTAGAGACGGAGGAGTAACAAATTATGTAACGCACTTCTTCTTAATGATAAAATACAAAATGTCAGAAAACAATGGCTAACTTTTCAAAAAAGCACTTCCTATTGTCTTCTTCCTAATACGAACTTTGTGGAGGCTTTCTTCCCCGGAGAATTATCTTTTAGTGCTCCAACCATGATTACTCATCATTGATTATTTATCATAATTCAATTTTATTTATAAGATGAAAAAACGTAGGTAGTTATAAAAATGAATTTGTGCTAAACCATTAATCCTGATGTTTAATTGATATGCTTAAATGCATGTCAAAACTGTATAACTTCATCCTGTTAACGACAATAATGCGATTTATTTTTTTCACAAAATAATAAATGACTGTCATGCCATTTTGGGCATAAAATTAGTCACCATTTTAGACGTCCTAGTAATTTCTCTTGCATTAAAGGCCTATGATCGACGGTGGCGTGGTTTGCAACAGAATACGTGTGTCTTTTTTCTTGTGCTTCGTACATAGCTAGGCACCATACATTCACATATGCACAGTAGTTGCTCAAGGGTAAGGCAAGTAAAGCAATTGATATGATTGATTTCTTTCATTACATAACAAAGCATGTCTATTTTTTTTTTGAACGGCAGATTTATATTAAAAAAACCAAACTAGCAAGATGCTAGAATTACAACATAATAAGGTTCGGATTTTTAAGTCAATCGTTCCAACTAAAGGATGCTTTACTTCTATAGCGGCACCAATAAAAAGATTTACTTAAAATATCATCAAATAATAACGCCTTCTTCGGCACCTTGGCGTCGAAAATAGTCCTGTTACGAAATGACCATAAGATCCACCATGTTACGTAAAAAACACCTTCAAGCATCTTCTTGAAAGATAATAAACCCTAGATCTAATGGACCGCAAGCCCACAATGGCTTGGGCCAATAATTTATGCGTCTAACACTCCCCCGCAGTTTGAACGGGGTCTTCGATACGGACAAACTGGATGAATGTTGAAGTCGATTCTTCTTCTCTTTTTCTTCTTTGTTGCTCATTTGCACGGAGATTGCATTGTATTTGACGACATAATTGTATATATTGCTTTGCAGTTTCCTTTATTTTTTATGACGTTTGCTATTTTTTTTTACGTCATGGCTTATTTTGCCTTTAGGAGGGAGCGGCAATTTGTTGGACAACTTTTGTTGTCAACGACAATGATCTTCGACAACGAAAACAATCAGATGAGAAAAAAGGGTGATCTAGGCAACTCAACAAATTTTTTTTTTTTTTTTTGTTTTGACGGCTAGGGTTTAGGGTTTATGCATTGAATACGAAAAGTAAAATCCTAAATTAATAAAAACAATAAAGCGGAAAAAAAACGAGATCCCTCCGGATCACCGACAAGTAGCCGATGACCGGAGGATAGCAATTTTTATTGGTGAATCTTACCTAGAGCTGTGATACCATGAAAGATAATAAAAATTGATATTGATTGGATTCCTTTCATTACATAACAAAGCATGTCTATTTATAATAGAACATAGCTTTGGGAATAAGCTACTAAACCCTAGATCTAATGGACCTCAAACACACAATGGCTTGAGCCAATAATTTATGCGTGTGACAATGGTTATGATCGAAAGTTAGACTTAAAACAGTGAATGGTGAACTTAGATGACCAAAGTTGGACTTAAAACAGTGAATGGTGAACTTAGATCACCATTTCCAACTAAAATTGATGATATGAAACTAGTATACTAGTACCTTTTTAATTAGGTCATGATCGAAAAAGCAACTTCCACTAACGAGTCGTCAAAATTTTATTGTGTAGTATAAAGAACGCCACCACTTGCATATTGCTTCATTGTGCACAATACACCAATATATATTCAACGAAACCAATTTACTCATTTCTTAGAGATAATACTTTGCAGCAAACGACAAAACGTTTTATTTGGCTCGAAAAATTATATTATCTCGATTTAAATTTGCTAAAGAACGTATGAACGTCTAAAACATGGTCATGAAGGATACTACTACTGACCAACAAACTTCAACGTATTCCCGCTGATATCTATTTTAATCTTTAAAAGAGTTAACAAGTTGTATATTATACTTTAACAAATGTTTCAAAGTGTATACGCAAAAAAATAATCGTTTTTCCACCGCAAAATAATTTAGAACCTTTTTAGGTAACTAATTTTAAGAAAACGCTTATAACGTGTGTAATTAACTAGTTCATATCTGTAAATTTGTTCTTTTTGTCTCATCCAATCATCACTCAGAAACATCAACTACAAGAAGAACAAGAACTGCCGACGCGGTTTTCCCCGAAGACGTCATGTCGTCGGAGAGTCCTGCTAAACGACAAAAAAGTCGTATGACTTACGTTGACGAAGCTCAGCCACAATGGTCAAACTTGACCAAAAGTTTCCACGACAACATGTCATCGGGGAACTTTTGGTCTAGTTTGACCAAACCCATGACCCAATATGTTAACGAAAATTTTGGCGAGGTGTTTTCCTGCCAAGGTTTCCTCGACGACATGTCCTCAGGGAACCATTTGACAACACTTGACCTTTTTTAACTACTGCGATTAGCAATAACGACGGTGGGGGTGACGTGTTTCCCCGACGACAAGTCCTCAGGGAAACATTTGACCAAAACGTTGACCTTGTTTAGCGTTTGATTAGTGTAATTACCCGTGACTATATCCTGGTGGTGTTAAACCATATAGTTATGCCAAGATAAAATAACCAAAATAAATGCTATATCGTCAAACCGAACGGTGTTAAATAATAAAACCACTTGTCATTTTCGAACTTTTCAGGTAGTTCGAAAGCTGTTGAAAGTGCTATTAAGTTTTGTTACGCTGTCAAATTCGAGCTAAATTCGTATAATGTTGTTGCACTACTTATGATGTGGCGGGTTGCACCACAAAAGTTTTACAACCCTCCTAGACAGAGTACCTAACCATTATAGTGTAATATAGGCAAGACTCTGTGGGTTATTATTGTTCTCTAGGGGAATAGTGAGATATGTTCGAATTGTACGTTACTAGGGTCTAAAGGTTGAGGGAAGAGTATTTTCGTATTTTCATATTTTTTAGAAAGCAAATTAAAATCTTTGGTTTTGAAGAGGGGGTTTTAAACTAAATTACTAACTACTTCTGAATGCAAGAAATGTATTTGACGAGTCGAAATTTAACATGCGTGTTGCGGTGGGGGCTAATTTCGTGTGGGTTAAGCGAGCTATTTTTTACTATTTTTATTAAAAAAAATTATGCTTTTTATTCGTACTTTTTTATATCCGGGGGTGCTATTTGGTTATTTGTATCCTTAGTGGC
>BQNB010095297.1:12308-25904 GCA_026074375.1 Tanacetum coccineum
AAGCCATGGTGAGGACATTGACGAAGGAGTCCTTTAAAACGTTCCCATGCTTCATTAAAGGCTTCGTTTGGTTTTTGATAAAAAGTAATGATCTCATTCCGATAGTAAGTGGTTTTTGAAGGTGGGAAGAATTGGTTTATGAATTTTGCAACAAAGTCGTCCCATGTGAGAATTGATCTAGGATGTTCCTTGTCTAACCAATCTCGGGCTTCACCGTCTAGAGAATTGATTTATGAATTTTGCAACAAGGTCGTCCCATGTGAGAATTGATCTAGGATGTTCCTTGTCTAACCAATCTCGGGCTTCACCGTCTAGAGAAAAAGGAAAAAGCAAAAGCTTAATCGAAGTGTTCGGAACTTCTGGATGTCTAAACGTTGAAGTGACCTTGTTAAAAAATCGAAGGTGATTGTGAGGATCTTGTCTACCCGTAAACTTATTACATTGCACAAGATTGATTAAAGATTGTTTAAGCTCGAAATTGTTAGCATTGATTGGTGGAATAACTATAGCATCTTCATACCCCTCGATGGGTGCTTGTAACATTTGAGCCATCGTACGATTGTTGGCCATTGGAACAACGTTTTGTTCAACAATTGGTTCTACCGGAAGATTTGGTTGTTGTCGACGTCTTTGAGATTGCGAACGAGTGCGCATAAAAGGAAAAACTAAAAATTAAAAAGCAAAACTTTACACTAATTTATTTTTTTTATATTATTAATATTTTTTTAATTTTAACGGTTACACGAAAGAGACTTAAACCAAATAATCAACTACTTCACGGTAGCTCTTGATAATTTCTTTTCAAGGGTGGAGACCGTATTTCGTAGAGGCACAAATGGAAGTGTTAAATTTTTGATAGAGTTCTGGGAAACAAACAAGTTCAACCGGAAATTTGAAATGATTAATACCTCCGTTGAGAATTATTATATTTTTGTCTTTTTACCAATTGGTGGTTTTTATTTTTTTTAATTAAAATAAAGAAAGATTTTATATTTTTGATTTTTGCTAATGTTTTTCTTTTTACTTATACTAAAAAGAAAGGAAACTATTTTTGATTTTTTTTATTTTATGATTTTGTTTATAAATATGTCCATGAGATTTTGAGAAAGTTCAACTACTCAGATGTGAAGTCTGCCTCTACTCCAATAGATTTGGAAAAGCCTTTAGTCCAGGATGGAGATGCTGATGATGTTGATGAACATCTTTATAGATCTATGATAGGCTCTTTGATGTACCTTGGTAGTTCAATTTTATATACCTAAAATATATATAAAATATAATACTTCAAAGAGCACTTAAGAAAATTCCCTAAGGAAGATTCACTCTCAAAAATATATATAATATAATATATAATACGTATATTAAACCGGGCAAATATGATCACCCGGGTCATTTCCCCAACGACTAGTGAAATTGAATCCTCGTTTAAGTCCGGATTATGATTTGAATAAGCAAATGGATGATTTGATAATCTAAAGCAACAACTAAATTGGACAATTAAAAACAATTAAACAATTAACTAATACGGGAAACAATTAAAACGCGACAAATAAGCAAGTAAACTAATTTTAACCCCTAAAAATGTAAACTAAAATTCTAAACCTAAGATAGGACAAAAGAAAATTTTAGGAAAAAGAAAAACATTTTTTTGATTATTTTTGAATTTAATATGAATTAAAAACTATTTTAATCTAATTAAATCCTAGAAAATATTAAGTACTAAAAATTTGGAAAAATGATTTTAAAGCTTAGAAAAGTCTAAAATATTATAAAAGCAAAGAAAACTATTTTTAACTATTTTTATTATTAAAATCCTATTTTTAAAGTTTAAAATAAAAGCTCAAAAATGAAATTTAAGATCTAAAAAGTGTAAAAATGATTTTACTGGATGTAAACCTAAAGCTATTTTTTATAAAACTGAAAACTATTTTTTTGTATTTTTCTAAAACTTTTTTCTATTTTTTATTGATTTTATAAGGTTTTTACTTTCGAAAATTGATTAAAAATAAAATAAAAGCTGGAAAAATCTATAAAATTCAGGGTAAATCCTAAATACTAGCAAGAACACAAGAAAAATAAGAAAGACCAAAATGCTAAACGAATAAGCCCTCAAACGAGCTTATTAGGCTACGGCTTATTTTAGAAAAGAGAAATGAAATTGTGTACTAGTATTAAATGTGGGGAAGTAACACTGGATGAGCTATTGAAGCAAGTTGGTTAACACGTTGGTGCTATAACTGAGAGGTCATGGGTTCGAGTGTGGGCAACCCCTTTTTTTGCATTTTTTTATTTTTACTTTTTTGAAAAACTAATTATTAGGACTTAAAGAAGACATAAAAATAAGCTATTTTAATAAAAGGGACTTAAGCTAAAACTAAGTAAATAGCTCAAAAACAGCTTATTAATAAGCTGTTACAGTGAGTGGGCTTTTGGGCTTATTTTCACTAAAAAGCTTATAACAAGCTCATTTTAAGCTCAAATCTAAAAAGGAAAAGTGATCTAGAAAGCTTATGAGATGCTTAATCTATAAATGAAAAGAAATAAAGGTTTAAACTATTTTTAAGCTATTAAAATTGATCATGTACTAAGTAAACTCAGAAAATAAGTCAAAGTGCATGAAATTTAAATAAGCTAAAACACATGCAAAGGACAAACTAGATTATGAGCTATAGAAAACTTATTAAGCTACTTATTATCAATCTATTTAAGCAACAAATACTATTACCTTAAGCTAGAATTTAGATTTTAAGAAACTAAATATTACTCCTACTGTTTTTGGCTTTTCTTAGCTGACAAGCTGTTTTTAAAACAAAATTTAAGCTAGTAACCTAGTTTTGAAATGAAAAATAAGCCCTATCTTATATTAAGCTATATGAAAACTAACTTAAACCTAAACCTAGCATCCTAACTTCTACAATTACTTAGCTAAAATGATATCTCAAAGTGACAGCAGGAACTGAGTTGTTCTTGCTGGTGCTCTTTGCACAAACACAAAACCAATGGTGCAGGATTCCTAAATGGTAATCCTGCACTTGGACACACTCTCTTAGAGTGTACAAACACAATTCAAGTAAAATTCAAGCCTAAAGGGCTTTGGATCAAAATTTCACAAGTAAAAAGAAAGTCAAAAACTGCCCTGGTGTAAAAACAAAGATAATAAGCCACAAAATGCTTAAAAATACAAGCCAATGATTCAAACCTCCATAAAACTTAATCAACTATGAACTCTAAGCTGACCAAAGCAAAATTACCAATTAGCTTTGACTTTGTGAGGTCAAATTTGCATAAACCAAACACCCCTTTAAAAAGTGACAGGTTTGAGTTAAGTATCTAAAATGTAAAGTTAACTAATAAGACCTTAATTTCAGATAATGCTTATTAGCTTACTGAGACAATATGACTTAAAATGAGAGCTTAGAAAACGAGATTTAGAATACTAAAAACTGAATTTCATTAATTAAAGAAGCTGATTACAATACTTGAAAAAGGAAATTACATTTAAGAAAATTATGAATTTAAACTAAATTACTAAAAAACTTAGATAAAAAGAAAAAGACTAGATGGAAAACTAGATATCTCGTGTGTGAGAAGTGAGGTCTTTTTATAGTGCCCAGCTGAAGCTTCTAGGACCTCTAGCCTTGCTCACCAAACTTTTAATCTCTGCCATTCAATTCTTCAATCATTTGATCTAATGTGGGAACGTTGGAATCCTTTGTGGACACCTGAGGATTGCCAGGCTGGCATTCTTTGATGTGACGTTTGTGTTAGTTTTGTGAGTGAGTTTAGCACAAAACCCATCACAATTTGTGCTTCTTTCATTGATTACGTGGCCTTTGAGCTTGGGCTAGGATAAGTATCCCCTTGATTAGACTAATTTGACCCTTCATTTGTGCTTGCGCTTCCTTGAATTGACCAACGCACCCTTTAATTTTGATTTGCCCCTTGTTTTACCATGGGGGTGAAATTGTGGGAGACGATGAATAGTAAAAGGGGTTCCCGCTCCTTTTTTGACAGTTAAAACTGTTGTAGATTGGGAAGTTTGCACATTTGGCCCTTGTCTTTCTTTTCTCTCTTTCAAGTTATAAATAACTTTCGGAAATTGCAAGATTGGCCCTTGGAGGTGAAAATTGGCTAAGGCTTTGGATCTTTGGCTTCTTTTTGAACTCTTCTGATTCTCGTGTCCGTGTTTGCTTGACTTTGACTGTTTTCTTGTGATTTTTGACTTATCCGAACCTGCACACACAAAACACAAATACAAGCATATTTTTGCCATTTTTGGTCTGTTTTGGGTTTAATTGGGTTATTTTAAGTATAAATGGATATGTGTATTTTACACTTATCAAAATTCCCCAAACTAAACGATTGTGTGTCCTCACGCAATATCACATGCCTTATAACCAAATACCTCGAAAATTTCCCAAACTAAACCTTTGAAAAGTAGCAAAGATTTTTGTTTGAGAGAGATAAGAGATCACAAGTTATAAAACACCCGAATTCTCATTTTCAAAGATTTTTCTCTTTTTATGATTTTCTTTATAGGAATGTCATCTAACCTAATGCCATAATCCATGAGAGCTTGTTTCATTCATAGTGCTTGTTGACATGCCTTTTCGGCGCTTACATATTCGACTTTGGTAGTGGAAATAGCAAGAGTGGTTTGCTTCTTCGAAAATCAAGATGTTAAACAACATCCCATAAACGTGCAAATACCACTAGTGCTTTTATGGTCCACATAATCTCCCACATGATCAGAGTCCGCATATACTATGGTTTTTATGCCGGACCCCTTAGGATACCATAATCATAAGTGTGTAGTGCCTTTAACGTATTGGAAGATACGTTTAACTGCTTTAAGGTGAGAGGTTTTGGGATCCTCTTGGAAGCGTGCACAAAGGCAAACACTAAACATGATATCGGGCCTACTTGCCATTAAATATAATAAACTTCCTATCATACCTCTATATTTGGTATTATCTACGGATTCACCTTCTTCGTCTTTCGTGAGTTTCGTTTCTGTAGATATAGGAGTTTTCATTGGCTTAGAGTCTTCCAATCTAAAATTTCTTAGCATTTTCTTATTAATTTATTATGAGAATGATTAAAGAATATACCCCATCTTCTAATTTTATTATTTGTAGTCTAAAAAAAGTTTTAGTTTCCCGCCCATCATACTCATTTCAAACTCATCATGCATAATTTTGGCAAAATTATCACACATATCTTGACAAGTTGATCCGAATATAATGTCATCGACATATATTTGGACAATGATGAGATTAGGGTCTTTCTTTTTAGTAAAGAGTGTATTATCTACCATTCCCATGGTGTAATCATGTTTAATAAGAAAGGTTTTTAATCTATCGTACCAAGCTTTAGGAGCTTGTTTGAGTCCGTAAAGCGCTTTATTAAGTCTATATACGTGATTAATCTTTTGTCTAAGATCAAAGAAACCTGGAGTTTGTGCCACGTAAAACCTCCTCATATGATAAAACCGTTTAAGGAATGCACACTTTACCTCCATTTAAACTAATCCTGAAGTCAAGAGCGCATGCAAAGCTAACAATAATCTTATGTATTCTAAACTAGTCTACGGGTGCATACGTATCATCATAAATCAATTCCTTATTGTTAATTATAACCTTGGGCAACTAGCCTAGCTTTGTTTCTAGATACGACACCATTTTCATCAAGCTTATTTCGAAATACCCATTTAGTTCCAATTATGGTCATATCCTTAGGATTAGGGACTTATTCCCAAACATCATTTGATATGAATTGGTTTAATTCTTCTTTGTATAAGCAATAAACCCAAAACTTTCATTTTATTAAAAGCTTCCATTTTTGTTTTTTAGGTTCCTACTATTGAAAGAAAACAAAATAAATTACTTTTGTCTTAGCTTGTGATCTAATAATTCTATGATTATAGATTACCAATAACAATTGCTAATGTTATGACTCTTAGATACTTTAAAATGTATAATGTTTCATTATTTTCTAAAGATTTATCTTCGATATCATTTCCTAAGGTTCTTGTTTTACTAACCTAAATAGCTTCTTCTTCGACTAAATCATCATCCTCCAAAGGTGATGTTTTAGGCGGTGAGGGAGTTTCATCGAATGTCACATTTAAGGATTCTTCGACTTTCATTGTTTGTTTGTTAAGAATTATATAGGCTTTACTATTTTGAGAGTATCCTATGAACACACATTCATACGACTTTGGGTCCCAATTTTGTGAGGTAATTTGTATTAAGAATGATGCATTGACTCAAAACTTAGAAATAGGTAAGTTTGTTTTATACTCTAATAACACTATGGAGTTTTTTTCCAAAAATATGTCTAATGGTGATTCTATTTATTATCTAGGTTGAAGTATCGACCGCATTACACCAAAAATATTATGGAATGGATTGTTCATTTAACATAGTTCTACTAATTTCTTGTAGAGTGCGATTCTTTCTTTCTACTACCCCATTTGATTATGAGTACGTGTAGAGAAAAAATTTGATAAATTCCGTTAACTCACAATAGTTTTCCCGAATTGTACTTCATTATCGAATTCCCGACCATGATCCGTTCTAGTTGACACTATGGAACATCCTAATTTATTTTGAATCATTTTGCTAAATATTTCGAACTCTTCGAAAGCTTCAGTTTTATTTCCTAAAAATCTAGTCCATGTATATCGAGAATAGTCATCTACAATTACTAAGGTGTATCGATTTCCTCCATAACTCCAAATGGCAGATGGGCCAAATAGTTCCATGTGTAATAATTCTAAGCATCTAGTTGTTGATACTATTTTTTTAGCTTTGTGACTACCATGAGTTTGCTTTCTAATTTTGCAAGCGTCACAAAAGTGTGGATCAAATTTAAGCTTAGGTGGATTTCTAACTAATTCCTTAGAAGCCAATGATTGAATTAATTTCATATTTGCGTAACCTAATCTCTTATGCCATAAAGTAGATTTTCACATCTAAAGTTTCAAGATATATTTTATCTTCCGGTTTATTTTCTAATTTCATCACATATAGCCCTCTTTTTCTAATTCCTCTACCTATGACCTTTTCGTCTTTGATTATTTTGCTATCGTGTTCGGTAAATACTACTTTACATTTATTATCACATATTTCTGGACCAACAACTAGAAACAAATTAAATTTTAAATTATCTAGGTGCTCAACATTTTCAATAATTAGGGAGTCATGAGAAATCGTACATTTGCCTATGATGTTACCGCGTAAATTGCTTTCGAAAATGACGTTCCCTCCGTTATACGCTTTGTATGTAGAAAACAACTTTTGTTGGGAAGTATCACTTTAAGTTGATTTAGACAAAAAATAATAAGATGAAGGACCTACAAGACTAAATATCAAAAGAACAAAAGATGGAAGATTTTGAAGATAAAGATCAACATTAATGCTGATTGAAGATTAGTCAAATAGTATTTAATGCTGATTTATAGTTTCCTAATCTTACTTATTCTTATCTTGTCTTGTAAACCCTAGCCTCTCTAGTATATAAAGAGAGGTAGGCGTCTAGGTTTATTAATTATTCATTCACAATGTAAACCTAAAGGTGTGTGTGTGTACTCTAGGCATCAAGTCTTTGTAAAACGCCTAGATTATAGTTACTTATTAACTTTATAGTAAGTAAGCCTTTGTATCCTGATCAAGATACAATAGAAAGGCGTTAACGTTTATTATTAACACCTTGTTCTTACTAAGATTTGGTTTTATTTGTATTCCGCTGATCATGGTTATAGATATCCAGATAGCTTAGATCGATTCTCACTTGTGGTAATCAAAGCCTCCGTGGCTCCAATCTAGCTCTACAAGGTGTCCGTGTTGCTGTCACATATGTTCTTGAGGCCACAAAAACCCTAATTCTGAAAATGATATGGTTCGGATCCAATAATTATCTCTGCTTGATTTGATTATGTTCTTCATAAGCATTTATATTGCATATCCATAATAATGTCCTCATTTTGGTCTGGGACCAAACCCCATTATTATTTCAACTGGCTATGGGGAGTGTGATCTGGGATCAACGTGATGAACTCTAGCTGAGATACAAATTTTTGTTTGTCTCTGGTAATAATAGCTCGTTTTTCAAACCCTGTTATTATTGTTGTGATTTGATCTGAGATGGATCAATGGGCGGTTATAGGGAGGTAGGTCTGGGACCAACAATGATCCATAACTTAGATGAAAAAGCAATGTTTGTAAGACTATTATTGAAAAAAGAAGAGATTATGTATGTTTGGATCTGTTTGTGTTCGGATTATGGCGTGTTCGTATTGTTTATTGTTGCTTGAACCACAAAAATGAAAAGATTAGGGTTTTTATAAACCCTAGTAGAAGCAGCAGCAGGCTATTCAAAGGTACAACAGGTTTGTATATATGATATTATTTGAATGGTACATGAGGCAAGATAGTTTTGATGTGAATGATATCAGTTTTGGTTGGAGATTCAGATGAATATATGGAATACGGCTTCCAAGGGATTTCATACGTCATGGGTCTTAAGGAAAAGTCCGTGATTTTTGAAAGTAGTTGGGGTCTTGATACTAAATTTAAGGAATAGGATTTTATTTCCATAAATTTTGATATTATGAATCCCTGATTATTAGGACATGATTTATTCTGCTTCGGGTTCAGTACTGCCTAGTATACATGTTCGTGATGTTGACTGTTGGTTAAAGTTGCCAACCAAATGTCCAAGTTTGTACGCCTGCTCATCATTTGTACCGTTGGTATTGAATATAGAACCTAGACCTTATAAATCTTTGTAACCCGCTCTATATAGAGTTAATACCGCTTGTATTGTGAAAGAACAGCAACAAAACAGTGACAAATTATGTGTCACTAAAGAGTATGGGAGGAAGGAGCATGGATTTTTGTGACAGTTTTGCAACAATAAAGTGACAGCATAGTGACTATATAGTAACAGTTTTAGTGACAGAAAAATGGGTCACTAAAAAAGGCCGTTTTAAGTTGCTACCGTTTGATAGTACCGGCTATCTTTTCCGATATAACTAGTATGTACCAGCTATTGTGACAAAGATAACGGACGACACCACTTTTAGACGTGTTTGGATCTTCGGACCGATGAAATGAGGATAAAGGCTCGTATTGGTGATTATTTTTTTGATGACAATTTGGTGCAATATCTTTTGAAACTGTATGCACAATCGGTGCATAAGAGCGGATTTCGTTCAAATATGCGAACAAGGATACTATTTATTGATGAAACACTTATAGATGCAGGCAATGTGCCGCCTACGTACTTGATAAATTAACTTTTCATTTTATCAGAATTACGTGAACATGGGCTACTTTCTATTAGGTAACAGTTGATCGCGTGTTAACGAAAGTTTGAACACGAGTGGACGATTGTTACAGTCTCGTAGAGTTGTACGATACAACTAAGCTGATAATTGGCGTGTCACGTATTATGGATGGTGGAAGCGCACCTAGATGATCTTCTTAATGATTACTGTTTGGAGCTTAATAAGTTCGAGGTTCAAAAGATGGTAAACGTGTTCGTTTAAGGGGAAGCTTATTTTTGTTTATTTGTTTTATCATCTACATGCACTCCTATTTGATTATGAAAAAAAGGGGAAGGTGCATGATAAAGGGGAAGTTCTTACTAAAATTAGCTTCTAAGGAAGCTTGTGCTTATGAGTTTTGTCATTATCAACTAGGGGAAGATTGTTGGGAATTATACTTTGAGTTGATATGACAAAAGATATAAAAGATGAAGGACCTACAAGACTAAATATCAAAAGTACAAAAGATGGAAGATTTTGAAGATAAAGATCAACATTAATGCTGATTGAAGATTAGTCAAATAGTATTTAATAATGATTTATAGTTTCCTAATCTTACTTATTCTTATCTTGTCTTGTAAACCCTAGCCTCACTAGTTATATAAATAGAGGTAGGCGACTAGGTTATTAATTATTCAATTCCCAATGTAAACCTAAAGGTGTGGTGCGTGTACTCAGCGTCAATACCTTATGTAAAACGCCTAGGATTATAGTTAGCTTATTAGTAGCTTAGTAGTATAGTAAGCCTTTGTATCCTGATCAAATACAATGAAAGGCTTAACGTTTATTAGTAACACCTTGTTCTTAACTATGATTGTTTTATTTGTTATTCCGCTTGATCATGGTTATGATATCCTAGATGAGCTAGATCGATTCTCAACAACTTTCGGTTACCCGTCATATGTTTCGAGCATCCACTATCTTTAATCCACTCGTCGGGCTCTAATTTTATTCCTAAGCATATCTTATTGGATGCTTGAGCTACAAGACAAGTTTCGTCTTTAGCCTTTTCTTCCTCATCTTCACCACTATCACTCCATGCTCCTCTAATAAAAGCTCTTTGATTATTTCTTCTTGGCGACTTTGGACATTCTTCAATGAGATGATTCAGATCGCCACATCTAAAGCGTTTTCTTTCACTTTTACCATTTTTGTCATTTTTACTTCTTTGAAATTACTTTCTTTCGTCTTGTGGTTGTCTTACAAATCTTCATCGTCTTTTGAAAAATTTCTTGAATTCTTTTACGGCCATGGCATATTCTTCGTCTTCACTATCGGAAGTCGAACTATCTTCATCACTTGATTCTTTTTTGGCCTTCAAGGCAAGAGATCTAATTTGTTCTCTTTTGCCTTTGACCATTTCAGAATCTTTCTTAATTATTACTTCATAAACTTTCAAGTTTCCAATAAGTTCATCAAGTGATAGAGATGTCAAGTGCTTTTAGACTAGTAATAATAGTATTAAATCTAGCAAAAGCATATCTAATGATCCACTTTCCGGATCGTAAATTGTCTCATCAATCTTGAACAAGGAGATTACTATTTTAATATCATAGACTTGACTATTACCTGGAGAGTGATTAATAAAGTGTCCCAAATTTTATTGCGGTATTACTATAAAAATTCCTTTCATTATTCTTTACGTGGTAAAAGCATTATAAATCACCGTTTTAGTCTTCATTATTTTTGTCAAGTTTTTTTATTAAGATCATCGTTTATTTATCAAAAGGTACATATTTCATCTTTTTTAGTTTTCAGGATTATTTTGAAAAGGAGAAACATCACCATAGGTAATAAGCCATATGCCAAAAGATCTTAGGATCTTTTAATTTCACACAAGTTTTCGAAACTAGTTTTTCCAATAAATAAATCCAATCACTTTCCAAGTAGTGGTGTTCTTTGCATAAATTTGTCCCTTTTGAAAATTTTTTACCGATCCATATATCGATCAAGTTTTTAAAGATACAGTTTATTTAAAAAACTCTTGTTTGACTGCTCCTGAATACCAATTGTGAAAACTAGAAGGGGGTTGAATAGTTTACCCGCTTTTTAATTTTAAGTTTGCATTGAATATAAAACTTAGATTCAACTTTATGTAAATAATCGACAATTGTTGCACAATATGAACAATTTAACTAGATAAAATAAGTAATGACAAGAATGAATAATTATAAAGATAAGAGAAAAGAGATGGAAAGATCAAACCACAACATGAGGATTTATAGTGGTTCGGTAACGAAGCACCTCTTTGCCCTACTCCACTCCCCGAGCACCAAACTCGAGAGTTTTCTTCACTATGTCAACAAGCTCCCTTTAGGCGGAGAAAACCGTACACAACTTAGCTTACACCAATTTCCGACACTAAGCGTAATATCTAGTTCTAATCCTAGTAGAAAAATGTGGAGTTCTAATCCTAGCTAGAACCAATCTATCACAACACAACACACCACTACACGACAAATCACAACTTGGGTTCACTACACAACTTCTCTCTACTTCACAACTTCTCTTCACTTCACAACTTCACTTTGCTTCACAACTTCACTTCACCAAGACACTACTACGATCACACCAATCTATCACTACTTACTAAGATCACCCCGATCTAACTATACTTACAATGATCACAACAATCTACTTATTGTACACAACTACGATACACACCTTCACAATATACACAAATGATTTACAAGATATGATACAATTGCAACAAGGTTGCAAGGACACACACTAAGCTATAATACTTCTTCACTTGATGATAGGAAGTATTCTTCTCTTGCACTTGAGGATCAAAGCTTGGATCACTTGGAAACAAGGCTTTATGATTTAATGATCAAAGGAAAGAAAGGAAAGTATAAACTGATTTAGAACAGAAAGAAAGTGTGTGCAAAAGGTGAGAAAATCAGTGGGGAATAGTCCAGTATTTATAGGCAAGCTGTGACAAAAAAACACGTGGCCGGTCCCCTTAATTAGGGTGCCGGTCCCCTTAAAATTAAAGGGGCCGCCCGTTATAATTAAGGGGGCCGCCCATGCCTGACGCTCCCTTTTTTGTCTTTTCTGGGGGAGGTGTTTTCTGGAACATTTCTAGCCGTTTTTGGGTAGAAAATTTGAATTCAAAATATTTATTTGAATAAAATATTTCTTTTAAATCTAAAAATGTTTTGTAAAAGATATAAAAATGTTTGTGTCATTTTTATAAAAAGTGTGAGGTTAAATAAAAAATCCTTTGATCATAAACTACATTAAGCATTTGTTTATTCATACCTTTAAGTGATTAAATTTTCGAAATAAAAATTTACTACTAATTACTTGTTTACAATTAATTTTTCATTAATTGTTTTTACATTTTGTGATTATCAAAACATAGAGAGATCAAAAAATATTAACAATGTTTCTAGGCGTTATTTCTATCAACAATCATGACTGCATTCCAAGCCTCGTACATACCCATAGAAGGTCTTATGTTGATCTCTCCAATAAGAAATACCCCAAATTGCATGTTTATCATAGGCGACTTTAACAGGACTTCATAAGTTTGGAACTATGTCTTTAATGCCTTGAAGATCATATTAAGCGGCCTTTGTCTTAGTTATGTATGTCGTATAGGTCATGGTCAAAATTCCTCCTTGCAGATACTTGAGATCACTGTGGAAGAAGTAGTGAACCGGTACCATTTGACGATTCCGATTCATGACTAAAGGAAGAGGTTTAGTAAGATCAAATAGATAATCACCACTTTTTGGGTTGTCCCAATCAAGTTTCTCTGATAGAGCTTTGTAACATTCTTTAAAGTCATATTCTAGCTCAGCAAAATTGGTACGTGTGCCTTTGAGAAGTTTGAATGCTAGCCCTAACAGGGTTTCTTGTGTCAGATTGGTGATCTTCAGGCCTTTTATAATGTACGTAGAGAAGTCAAGAGGAGTGCTCATCAATTCATCAAAGGTTTTTAAAGGTTTATCAGTAGTAGCTGCAAGGGTCATTAACCAGCTTTGAGTTGGTCCTTGTTGTGAAGTCTTGCCAACATTCTAATTAGGATCAGTGGGTTCTTGAGGTTGTTTAGGTTTGGTAAACCAGTCACGTTTAGGTGCAACCTTTCTCTTTGGTTCTTCATCATCATTATCCAGATTCTCTTCTCGATCTTGTGGCATATCAGAATCTTCAACCTCAAACTCTTGGTGCCTTTGGATGAGCTAGACTTTGATTCTTTAGTTTTCGGACCTTTTGTTGGTTCAACATCCTTGTTTATCTTCCTCTTCTTCAACCCT
>BQNB010095298.1:0-25904 GCA_026074375.1 Tanacetum coccineum
ATTCTATGAAATGAATCATTAGCAGTTGATGAGAATAATGAATTAGTGACAGTTTAGTAACAGAAAAGTGTCGCTAAAAGAGGCGTCGTCTGGATACTTAAAAAAAGTATCCTTAAACAGTTATTATTATGTTTATACTGCTGCGCTTCCTCGTTTCTACTATTGTCAATGACGACACATAGTGACAGATTATTGTTAGTACTGCTGTCCTTGGTTAATACTACTGGTTTGTGATTAGTACTGTGATTCGTTAAAATCAACACACGTATTAATAAAATATAATATAATATGAAATTCCGAAACTATCCTTGAGGACAAAGGTAGTTAGAAAAATCACACGATAATATATAATAATAATAATACGTATATTAACCGGGAAGTATGATTCCCGGGTCGTTATTCCCCAACGATTTATGAAATTGAGACCATGTTTGTTGTTCGGACAATGATTTGAATTGGAAACAAAGATTGATTTGATTATCAATTTCTATGAATTAAAAAAAACAATTAAAATAATCAAATGATAACAATTAAGCACGAAAACAAATAGCGGGAAATTGAACTTTAACTAAAAACGCAAAACGAAAACTCTAAACGGTGATTAAAAACCCTAAATTTCCAAAATTAAACCTAAATTGAATTTTTCTCTTTTAATAGACTCTAATTGACTAAAAATAAAGTTTAAAGAAAACTAGAACAAAAACAGAATTGAAAAGAGCTTAAAAACACGAAAAAACGTGAACGGGAACGAATCTCGTTCTTTAAAAATTGAATTTTTTTAATTTTAACCCTACGGAAACAAAACTATTTTTCCTAGAAACTATATGATAAAATAAAATTTTCTAAAAAAGAATTATATTTTTTTGATTATTTTTCTATTTTTTCATGATTTTTCAAAGTTTTGAATAAAAATAAATGTTTAAAAATACTAAACTAATTATATAAATTCTAAAAAAATACAAAAAATAGCTTAAACTAAAAGGAAAGGAAAAATAAGCTTGGTTACACAGCTTATCGAATAAGCTGTGTAATAAGCTTAAACAGCTTATTGTACTAAAGAGGACTAAACGTATACAAATATTAAATTTAGTAAAGCTATAACGAAAAAGACCCCAGGGCACGATGGTTAGAGGTGTGTGGTGTGAGGCATTTATAAAGTGAAGGATATGAGGTCCGGGGTTCGAGCCTTGCTCACCCCCGATTTCCATCTTCCTTTTTTTTAAAAACTTTATAAAAACAAAGTTGTAGATAAGCTAAAATTAAGCACTTTTACTAAAAGAAATTATTTTTGAAAAGCCCCTAACTAAGCGTGTAAACAGCTAAAAACATACATAACTACTTAACTATAATTTTGGGTTTTTAGAAAATTTAAGAACTAATAAACTGAACCACAAGCTAAAGGCAAGGTGTCAAAATAAAGCTACACTAACTAAGACAAACCTAAATCAATCATGGTTTTTAAGAAAGAAATAAGCAAAAGAAGCAAAATATGAGCTGAAAATCCAAATAAGCTTTAATATGAAAACTACAAACCAAACAGACCCTAGGCAGACTTTGAGCTTAAAATTAAGCTAACTAACAAGAACTTTAAGCAAAAAACAGAGCTTTATAACCTACTTAAGAGCTTATCAAGAAGACTAACTTTAAAACATGTTCTCAAAAATATTTGAACTTCATTTAGCTGAGAAAAATCCTAATTGAAAAAGCTGTTTATAAAAAACTCTTATATTTTTGGTTATATGAAAAGATAGGAAACTAAAATGCAGGCTAAAAAACAGATAACTAAATAAAAGATTTTTAAAACAAAATAAAAGCTTAACCTATCTACTTTAGTCCTATAAACTACTTGTGCACAAAATTCCAAAAGCTAAAAGCATTTTTACCTATTGAAAATTAAGCTAGAAAAAGGCTGTTTGCACTATAAAACTGCTGATGCAGTTTGCACAATTTTGACACAATCCAATTAGACAAAGTGCAGGCCAAAAAAACCATTCTAACACTTTTAAAAACACAAACTAAGAACAAAGGAGGCTTAAACAAAAAAATTCCCCCCCCAAAAACTTTTAAGAATCCACTCAAGCTTATAAATCCCAGTAACATTTGACAGATTTAAACTTATTGTTCAATCTTTAATGAAAACTTGTTTTAAACTAATCTAGCATAAAAAACTTGTTCTAACAACTTATTTAAGAGATTAGAACTGATTTCAAAAGACCAAATGACCAATAACAGTACTAACTTGTGATTTAGTGAACAAAAGTTCAATACCAGATAACAAACAGCTAAAAACAGACCTTATGAGCTTATACTAACAATCAAATAAGCTAGAATCTAACAACTACTCATTATGCTAAATATTTTTGGATTTTTAATGATTTATAAACCAAAATATGAAAAACTAAGATCTACACTACAAATGCTGAAAACAGATGATCAAACATGTTCAATAAGCATAATAAGACACAATTTAGCACAAATAAGCTAGCAAATAAGCAAATTAAGCAATTCTAAACTAAGAAATTAAAGATAGTAAAGGAACTTGAAAACTTACAAAGGCCTTAGCTAAACAAAGGCTTAATATGCTCAAGTGAGCTGTCTACAAGCTCTAGCTTATCACAAGGATAAGCTAGTTAAGTCCCATAAGCTCTTCCAGGTTAAGCTTATCATCCAAGCAACTCATATCCGAATTAAGCATAGGTTTAAACTGATTTTAAAGGTTTAAATAGATTAATGATTTAGGTTTAAGCTTCAGTTCCAAGCTTAGAGACTGAGAAGAGCTTTATGATAGCTATGAAAGCTTATGTAACAGTAACCACAACATTTGAGATATAAGTAGCTTTTTTGAAAATTTAAGACTTATTAAGGCAAAACAGATTTTATTAAAGTGACTATATTTCATTCATGAAATAGAAAGCTGAGTACAATTTATAAAAGGACAGATTACAATAAGCTGAAAAAGAAAAATTACCTTTAAACTAAAAAATTACATAAGCTACTTTAAAAACTAAAAAAATGCAAGAAAGAAAAAAAGATATTATGCGTGAGGATTGAGCTTGTATTTATAGCCTTCAGAGGATGCTTCTAGGTCATGAGTTTGTTATACGCTCCCATGATCTCGTCCCTTCAATCTAGCCAATCATTGGATCCTAGCTTTGAGCCGTTGGATTAAATGAATGAGCACACGGATTTCCAACGTGGCATTCCGTGTGTCAGGCTCATTGTACTTCTTTTGCACTAACTTTAGTGCAAAAATCCATTTCCCTTTGTGTTTCTTTTCATGCCCGCGTGACAGACCTTTTGGGATTCCACCAATGAGAGCATTTCGTGATGTAAAACTATGCCAGCTTGGATATTGGTGCTTGAATTACTAAGCCACGTCCTCAATTTACATTTGCCCTTTGATTTTGACTCGGGGTTAAACGAAGAAGATGGTGAACAGTAAAAACCAAATTTCTTTCTTTGGGTCGGGTAAAATTGGTTTGATTTCTTTCTTTGACCCGGGTAAAATTGGTTTGACTTTGGGTCTATACAAAAGGGATTGGGCCTGGGATATGTTTTGGGCTCGGGTAAAGTTACCAGGTTATGGTTTTGAGTTGTTATAGAAAGATAACAAGTGTTAACTTTTTATAATAGAAAGTTAACACTGTTAGGGTTTTAAGGGTTTTTTGTGAAATATATTTAACAATGAGGGGCTGTTTTGGGAATTTTTGAGGGTTTTTGTCTTCTTGTAGTTGACCAATGTTGACCAATGGTTAACTTTGGTTCATGGTTGACTTTGTTGAGCACTTGAGAAAGCTATTACCTTCCCGGCTCTTGTACATTCTATCCGTTCCTGTGTCCGTGTTTGTCCGGTTTTGACCGTTTTCTTGCGATTTTTGCAATATCCGTACCTACACAATCACAAAAACAAAACAAGCAATATACAAGCATTTAAAGCATAATTTTGTCTTTTATGGGTCATTTTTGACATAAAACAGATATGTGTTTTCACACATATCAATCTTATTTTAAGTGCTTAATTGTCTTATATCTTAGCTTAAAATCTATCAAAACTTCTTATTAAACTCAGTATATATTGATTTCACTAATCAGTACATACTGATTTAAAGTAAAAATCAGTATGTACTGATGAAACTCAGCATATACTGAGTTCTTTATAGGATATGATTTTAGCTTAATTTTGTTTTAAATTGATTATATTTTGCTTATTATTGAAAGTTCTTGATCTGTGTTCATATTTTAGCTTATTATTAGTGTTTAATAGTTCAAAATTTTAGCTTAAAATCTATCAAAAGTCCTTTAAGTTTTAGTCTAGCTATCTTAATGCATTTAGTTGATTTTCAGCTTATTTTATTTACTTATTTCTAGTCATATTGCTTATTAGGTCTAGGTTAGGGTCTGTTTTAGCTTATTTGTTTTTCTTATTGCTTATTGAGTCTCAAAAAGCCAAACAGTTTTGCTAAAAATTCTTAAAGAAGAAATAAGCAAATCTGTCACTTTGATTGTCTTTTTTTAGCTTATTAATAAGTTTTAGTATTAAGTCCTTTTATAAAAATAGCTTATTTTTGCTTAAACTTTAGCTTTTTCAAAAAGAAAAATAAAAATATGTTTTTGCCAGTAACTGCTGAAGAAATTCAAGCTGTTGAAAAGAAAGGTGAAGGCTAAGAATATATTGTGAATGCCATACCCAAGGAGGCATATGATAGATTTCATTGGAATGGATGATGCAAAAGAGATCTGGAAGCATGGGGGGCGGTTTAATGGTGCAGGACGGGGATAATAGACCAATCATCAGAACTAGGTTTGGTGGTAAATGCAAATTCAAGAAAAATGACAGAAGAATAGAAAGCTGTTGTTTTCAAACAACAGTTTGAAGCATTTATGATATTCCAGTTCAGAAGGCGTTAGAAAAGGGTTATTGGACATTATTCCAAACAGTTACTTTCTCAGTTGGAAGATCATGGTCGCTGAGTATCAATGAGGATGCAAACATAATTTCTCAATATTCTTTTGCCCGCGCATGGTCCAATATAGCAATGACTATGAGAAAACTAAACCAGTAGGTGACCCTTTATCTATTGATGATTTGTACATACAACTTAGAGTTTTTGAGTACGGAAATCCAAGGTGCTCAAGAACCATCTTCAAGTGCTCAAAATGTTGCTTTTGTTTCACAAAGCAATAAAAGCAGCACTCATAAGGTTAAGTCTGGTTTTACTTGTGCCACCTACTGTACTTGCACTATTCTACTTCTTAAACCAATATTCTGAAAAAGATAGTTCTTGCTGGTTTTGCTGAATGAAGTTATCCATGCCGCTTCTTTGCCAAACAATCAGAGGAATGGACTTGCTTCATGTAAGACCTGGAGCAAATGATGATATAGAATTGAAGAGAATGGACATAAAATTGGCAGTTAGCGATGATTGCTATTCGAATGATGAATTTCTATAAGAAAAAAGGAAGACGAGTTCAAGTGGATGAGAAAACACCTGTTGGACTTTTGGCAAAAAGAAGCTTGAATGCTTCAATTGTCAACAACACTGGTTCTACTTTGCTAGGGAATGTACAGCAAAGGGACACATGATTGGACAAGAAAAAGAGATCATTTTATCTAACATTCAAGAAGCTGGGAAGCATGTGAAGAAATCAGATGGGTTTGCTGAATATGAAATGATAGGATTGTCAATTTGGGGAGAACATACTGAAGTTGAAGAAGACAAATTCATGCATTTATGGGCTATCAGCTCAATTAATGAGGTAACTTTGTGTTCTAAAAACTTGCATTGATTCATACATAACCCTTTAAACTATGTGTGTATGTACAAATGAAATAGTTAGGTGATCAGAAGCCTAAAATACTTGCCTATAGTCAAGCTGTTAATGAAACTAGAAGCTCAAACTTGGTACTTTTCAAAAACCATCCAACCTTTTCTAATGAGAAAGCTTACATTTAAGGTAATGATATATATGAAAAAGATGAAAAGCTTAAAAGATTAGGAGAATTGGAATGAAAGCTGCTAAAAGAAAAAGGAACAATTGCAGCGGAAAAAATTAGATTCAGGAAAGATTTCTTCCATGAATTCTTTGAGGTAAATTAATTTCTGGCTATGAGTTCAAATAGTAAAGTTGGCTTAGGATTTGAAATACAATCAACAATGAGGTTGTAAGTTAGAGGATGAAAATGATCTTTCTGTTTTTAATTGTTCACAAGAGGATGTAATTGAAAACCTTTGTACACGTAGATTTAAAAGACTAATGGATTTAAAGGTGTTCCACATCCCTTAAGTGGAGATTATACTCCTAAACCACAAGAGGAAATTGATAATTCTTTGTACGTTTATGGTATAAATGGACCTCAAAAGCCTGAAATTAGTGACTCAAAATGAACAACTCTACTGGAGCATTATACCTGTCATATCAAATGACAGTTGAAGGTCTTGTGGAAATACCTCTAAGCACTCTTCTGGAGTCTGTATCAGTAGATAAGGTGTTACCAAAGGAGTTGTCTAGTCTAGGGTCTGTAAATATCTAATGAAAAGTTATGTTCTGATTACAAGAAGTTGAAGCTTGTTGTGAAAACTACGTAAAACTCTAGGCAACAATGAAAGATCAAGCAACACCTAAAGTAAATAGAAAGAATTGGAATGCTATGATGGAAAGAGAACAAGGGGAATGTTACTCTTTTACAAAGAAGAAATATTTTGTTTGTGGTAGTCTAAGTCATTTGATTAAAGATTGTGACTATTATGAAAAGAAAATTGGCAAGAGGGCTGAGGTTAAGAAACAAGGGTTGTTAATTTCTGGTAATGGGGTGGCTAAAACAGTATGGACAAATGCAAACAGGGTTAATCATTCTAATAAATTTGTTCCTAGATCAGTACAACTTAATGCTGGTAGGCCAAACACTAATTCTGTTAGGCCTATTTAATCACTGGTAGGGACTAAATTATTTAATTCTGGAGGGAGGGGGGGGGGGGGGGGGGCCTAGAAGTATAAATGCTGTTAGTTATAATGTAATTCTGTTAGATTTAGTACAGCCAGTACTACCAAGGACCTCATAAAGTTTTAGGTTCCTAAAGACCACAGAAATCAAGAATCAATTTAATCAAAGAAGGGATTTTTCAAAATTAAATTCATCTGTAAGAAGACCCTTTGCAACAACTACAACACAAATGGTCTCTTCTAATGTACGTAAAGTGAAAAAAAAATTGAGGGATTAAAGAGACACTGATAGAAAAATAAAAAAAAAAAATGAAAAAAAAAAAGAAAAATAAAAAAAAAAAATTTGGGGATATGATGGTTAAGGACCTCAGCAGGTTATAATTGGAGGAACTCTAGACCAAACTCCAATTGTGACAGTGGACCAACTTTTATTAGAACTGTGAATGCTAAAGGTCCACAAGGCAGACCCAAGCCTATAAAGGCCTGGGTCCCTAAGATAAACTAATTTCTCTTTTTTTTCATGTGCAGGAACATCCACTAAAGAACATGGTAGATAGAGGTATATTTGATAGTGGATGCTCAGGACACATGACAGGTAATCTAGGACAACTGGAGGATTTTAAGAAATTCATATGGGGGATCTGTTACCTTTGGAGGTAGCAAAGGCTACATATCTGGCTATAAGGAAAAATAAGAGTGGGTAAATTTAGATTTTTGATAGTGTATCTCTTTGTAAAAGAATTAGGGCATTTTACCTTTTCTCAATTTCACAAAATATGTGTATAAGCAGCACAAGGTTCATTTTACTGAAATGATATGTCTTTGTTGTGTCTTCTGACTTTAGATTGCCTGAATGGGAAAATCTGATAACTTGTTGAAGGTCCTAGACATCACATATTGTACAGTTTTGATATGAAGACACTACTCTGCAAAGGTTTTGCATGTTTGATTGCTAAATGCCAACATCTGCTGTGAATCTAAATATTGGATAGAAGGTTAGGTCATTTTTAATTTTTAAAACCTAAACAAACTGTGGAGGGAAACCTTGTAAGAGGTCTACTTCCAAGGTTTTTCAAAAATGACCACACATGTGTTGCCTGCCATAAAGGCAAACAACACAAGGCCTCCTGCAAGGCCAAGTTAGAAAGATTAATCACTGAGCCATTACACACCTTGCATATGGATATTTTTGGTCTTACTTCTGTTAAAAGCATTAATCATTCAAGTTATTGCCTTGTTAATTCTGAGATGTGTACCAGATTCTCTGTTGGGTATTTTTTTGGCCTATATGGATGTAACTAGTGGCATTCTTCAGAACTTATTGGGAGATGGAAAACCAGCTTAGTCATAGGTTAAAATCATTTAGATCAGATAATGCACTGAATTAAGAATAGAGATATGTTGAATTTTTGTGGAAACAAGGAATAAAACAAAGAGTATATAGCAATGCCAAGAACTCCACAAAAGAATGGTGTTGCTGAAAGGAATGAACAGACGTAAAACAAGAGGCTAGCGATTTTCACTCTTACCAACCACTTTTTGGGCAGAAGCAGTTAGTATTGCTTGCTATATTTTTAATAGGGTAAGAGTGACTAAACCTCAAAACAAAACTCCATATGAGCTTTTGTTTGGCCACAAACCAATTATTAGCTACATAAGACCTTTTGGGTGTCATGTTACCATTCTAGATACTCTAGTGTGCTTGGCAAGTTTGATGGAAAGTGTGATGAGGGTTTCTTAGTTGGTTACTCACTAAATAGCAAAGCCTTTAGGGTATATAATTTAGTGACCAAAAAGGTAGAAGTAAATCTGCATGTAAAATTTCTTGAAGAAAAACCTAATGTGAAAGGAGTAGGTTATAGATGGATGTTTGATATTGATTATCTAACTGATTCTATGAACTATATTCCTGTGTCTTTGGAGAATCAAACTAACCCACATGCAGGTACTTCAGAAGTGACTAACAGTGCAGGTACACTACCAACTCCTAATGCAAATGCTTCTGAGGAAGAAGATGAGGCTGAGGAGCTTATTGTTGTGCCTACAGCAGTCAAGCATACTGCAGCAAAAGTTGGACCAAGGATGTCTTCTACTAATTCAAAGGCAGAGGAGTTTTTTATAGAGCTTCAAAACCTTAAAACACAAGAGAAGGAAGCTTATTCTACTGGTATTTTAGAAGATACTCCTGAAATTCTAGCTTATAGAAAAGAATTGGATGAAGTTGCTCAAAAGCATTTAAGGGAAGTACCTAAGAACAAAGCTACCAGTACTAACTCAGTTAATTCTGGTAGTGGACAAGATAATACTCAACCTGCTGATCAAGATGATTCAGATATGCCAGAGCTCACAATCTTTAACAAACCTCAGAAAGGGATTTTTGATGAGGCTTCTTATGATGACGAGGGTATGGTCCATGATTTCAACAACTTACCAACAGAAGTAGCTGTTAGTCCCATTCCTACTCTTAGGATACACAACATTCACCCACAAAGTCAAATACTGGGTGATCCTAAGTCATCTGTGCAAACTAGAAGCAGAGTGCAGCAACATTCAGGAGCACATGCACTTGTAAGTTATGTTCAAAAGCAGCAAAGGAACAATCACAAAGATCAACAACATTGTTTGTTTGCCTGCTTCTTATCTCAAGAGGAACCTAAAAAGATTTCTAAAGCTCTAAAAGATGATAGTTGGGTTGAAGCTATGCAAGAGGAGTTATTACAGTTTAGGCTGCAACAGGTATGGATTCTAGTAGATCTACCTCATGGAGCAAAGGTGATTGGAACAAAATGGGTATACAGAAACAAAAGGGATGAAAGAGGAGTAGTTGTCAGAAATAAGGCAAGACTAGTGGCCCAAGGTCACAAATAGGAAGAGGGTATTGACTATGATGAGGTTTTTGCTCCTGTGGCAAGAATAGAAGCTATCAGGTTATTTTTAGCCTTTGCCTCATTTATGGGGTTCATAGTATACCAAATGGATGTAAAAAGTGCATTTTTGTATGGCACTATAGATGAAGAGGTGTATGTTTCTCAACCTCCTGGTTTTGTTGATCCTGATCATCCTAAGAAGGTTTATAAGGTTGTCAAAGCTTTATATGGATTACATCAAGCTCCTAGAGCTTGGTATGCTACTCTATCAACATTTCTAGAGAAGCATGGATACAGAAGGGGTACTATTGACAAGACTTTATTTATTAAGAAGGACAAGAAGGATATCATGCTAGTTCAAGTGTATGTTGATGATATCATTTTTGGCTCTACTAGAAAGTCTTGGTGTGATGAATTTGAGGCCTTGATGAAAGGCAGATTTCAAATGAGTTCTATGGGTGAACTCATATTCTTTCTTGGATTGCAAGTCAAACAAAAGACAGATGGAATTTTCATTTCTCAAGACAAGTATGTTGCAGACATGCTGAAAAAGTTTGACCTTGCAAGTGTGAAAACTGCAATAACCCCAATGGAGACCAAGATGGCGTTGACAAAAGATGAGGAAGCTGATGAAGTGGATGTACACTTATACAGATCCATGATAGGTTCTCTCATGTATTTAACTGCCTCTAGGCCTGATATAATGTTTGCAGTATGTGCTTGTTCTCGTTTTCAGGTTACTCCCAAGACTTCACACCTTAATGCTGTGAAGAGAATCTTTAAGTACCTTAAGGGCAAACCCAATTTGGGCTTATGGTATCCTAGAGAATCATCTTTTGACCTGGAAGCTTACTCAGATAGTGACTATGCTGGGGCAAACCTTGACAGGAAATCCACAACTGGTGGTTGTCAATTTCTTGGAAGCAGATTAATTTCATGGCAATGCAAGAAACAAACAATAGTGGCTACCTCTACAACAGAAGCTGAATATGTAGCTACTGCAAGTTGTTGTGGACAAGTCTCATGAATAAAAAAATTCACATTGATAATGAAAGCACCATCTGCATTGTGAAGAATCTGGTGTATCACTCCAAGACAAAGCACATAGAGATCAGACACCACTTTATACGAGATTCTTATGAGAAGAAGCATATATAGGGTGGAGAAATACACACAGACTTCAATGGTAGCTGACCTACTTGACCAAGCAGCTTTTGATGGACAAGTATCCAATTTCTTCTATGTTCATATTGGTATGATAAACCATAGCTTATATTTAAGGGGAGGATTAAATGTATAGTTTGTAATCTAGTAATACTAGTTAGTAGAATTAATTATGATAAGTTTATCTTATTTTTTGTAAGTTATTTAAAATTCTACTAGATCTAAGAAACATAGGTTTTCAAAAGTATTGTAGTATATTTTGTGTGTGGCTTAACGTTTTCAGGTTATACTTGGATTGCATAAAGGATTGGAGCATGACTGAAGTTGTGAAAAAGTTAAAATCTGGTATTGTTCCCCCAATATTAACTCTGGTATTTAACCAGTTAATCCTTGTAAGCCTTATTGTTAGTTCGACAATATAATGTTAATACTGGTTGACCAGACTTAAGTCTGGTAGTCCAATATTAATACTGGTAACTAGTCGTTAGTACTGTTTGGTCTCACAACTTTGACTTTTCACTAAATATGACCGTTATAGCAAATTGCGGGGATATTTAAGCGGATAATGATACAAATTAGATATTTACTGTTTTATCTCACCTAAAATAGTTTTCTTCATTAAAAAGAGCCTATTTTCTCGGAGGGACAATTGAAATTCATTATCTTTTCGCATATAAAGTCAATTAGCAGCTACAATCAGTACTAAGTTACCAAAACGAGTCCAACCCAGTTGATAATCACCAACAATCACAACCTTTTTACTACAATTTCAACGAATGGCTTCCATGAAATACTGCGACAAGCATAACCAAGTGGGATTCTTAAAGAAACCTGCAGAAAGTGCAGGGTTTGCAGAGATCGTAGATTTCTTAAAAGGCTCGCATATCAGGTATGCCTTGACTCACAATCCTACTATCCATGACTCCCTAGTCAAACAGTTTTGGCAGACTGCAACTGTCTTAACTCTTGCTGATGGGACTCTAAAACTAAGAGCAACCATAGATACTCTTGAGTATACAATCACTGAGGCATCTATTCGAAGTAAGCTTCAATTAGCCGATGCTTCAGGGATTTCTATGTTGCCAAATACTGAGATTTTTAAGGGAATGGGGAATATGGGGTATCCCAACGATGGTTCTTTTACCTTATTCGAAAAGCTTTTTCACACTCCAATTGGCGATTCTTAGTCAATATATTTTTACTCTGCATACGCCCTAAAAGTGGTGGATTGGATCAATTTGGTAGCAATATTACAACTGCTTTTGATTTGTCTCCACTAGCAGGTTTATAACTATTCAAAATTTGATTTTGATGAATGGTGGCTAATTTGAAAAGTAAAACTAAGTTTTTGATGTACTCGCGCTTGCTACACATGATTTTGGAAATACAAACTGAAAGCAAACACCTTTATTTGGCTGTGGCCTTGACCAAAAAGATTTTTGGAAACATGAAAAGGGGTTTTAGGGGGGTACCAAGACCTTTATTGCCTGCTATGTTGCCTGTTGTTGCTCAAAATGTAGGTCAAGCAGATCAAGCTGGAACTCAATCTCAACCATCATCCTCTACAGTTCCACCACCACCTACATCTCAACATGCACCAACTTTATCCACCACCAATCCCACCTACACCTATAACTGTCCAACATTTTGAACCTCATTCATCCTTCTACTACACCTGAACATGAAACCATGGAGCACAACTTGGACCAACCATCACCTGAACACCAACCATCTTCACCTAGACAAGAATCTGACATTCCACAAACCCAGGCTCCTACTCATACTTATGAGGCAGAAATAGGGCACATGTCAGTAGATGATCTTTTTCAACCGGTTCCACAGTTAATGACCAGGATTGAAAGCTTGGAGAAGGATCTCAAGCAGACTAAGCAGACTATGGGGAATGCAATAGTGAAGTTGGTGAAGAAAGTTAAGAAAATGGAAAAGGTTGTCAAGAGCAGACAGGTGTTCTCACTGATCAGAAGAAGAGGCTGCTGAAAATTCCTTCAACCAGGGTAGGAATTACAAAAAATGAAATCAAATTTTTGAGACTCCCCAAATAAGGCAAATCTTCAGAGAAAACAGATAATAGTCCTCAGGTTAGAAGCAGCTGAAACTCTAGCTGAAGCCCTTAGTCAAATCAAGACCAAGAGGAGAAATGTTAAGACTGGAGTAAGGAGGAGACTGGATGCTGAAGATGTTAGTACTGGTTTCGAAGATGTTAGTACTGGTTTCACAAAGATGTTAGTACTGGGGGTTTCAACTAAATAATTAAGTTCTGCTAGTGAAAAAGTTAGTTCTGGTGGTGAACATGTTAGTGCTAGTCAAAGAGAAGGAAAGGCAATACTTGAAGAGACTCCTCAAACCAAAAGAACAAAGAAACAAATCAGAGAAGAGCAGGCTAGTTTGGCAGAAATAGCAAGAATTCAAGTTGAGGAGGAGGCTGAAAATGCAAGAAGAGAAGAACTAAAAAGACATGATGAATTGGCTGCAAAAAGATTGCAAGAGGAGTTAGAGTTATCTGAAGCTCAAAAGAAAAGAATGGCTCAAGTGCAAGAGGCTGCTCAGTTTTATACATAAGAAGATTGGGACACAATTCGGGCTAAATTGGAAGCAAATGCAGATCTGGTCAAATCCCACCGCTACAAATTGCAAAACAAGTATTTGAGCAATAATGCTCAGAAGAATGTGGTTTTGATGAAGTCAGAGAAAAACTTATTTGCAGCGGGGGAGCAAAAGGCAAAAGCTCAAAGAGATAAACCAATGACTCGGGCTCAGCAAAGATAGTATATGGCCACTTATCTGAAGAATCAGGGTGGATGGAAATTGGCTCAGATAAAGAAGCTTATAGATGAAGAACTTAAAGAAAAAATTGAGTATAATGATGAGAAGCATAGAAAGGTTTTGTGCTTAATGGATACAGGAAAGAGAGTAGGAAAAGAACTGTGTAAATACATCAAACAGAAATCTTCCAAGTCATCTAACGTCTGACACAAGGGTGATGATTTTCTATCCTACAGAGAAAGGATAAAGAGACCCGAAGAGAGAAGAAGGAAATTGATATTAAAAAGCCGGTTTTAAGAATACTACAAGAAGAATCTTTGGCAAAAAAGGATTGCAGAGGAAGCCTGAATCTGCAAAGTCTGGCACTGAGGAGGATGTTGAAGCCTACATGGAGGAAAAAGTAGATGAACCATCTTTAGAAGAGTTTCCAATGAGTTCAATTCTACAAGGACCAACACCTGCAAAGATAGTCAAATGGCAGATTATCAAGACTGGAAAGAGAGGTGCTTATCAAATCATCAGGGATGATAACACAGATGTGGTATATGTGAACTTTCAAGGCTTATTGAATGATTTAACAAGAGATGATCTCAAGGAGTTGTATAGGCTGATGATGTTGAAGTATGGAGATAACAGGCCTAAAGAAGAATTTGAAAGGGTTTTATGTGGTGATTTAAAGACTATGTTTGATCCACCATCTACAAAGGATGCTGTTTGGAATTTAACACATCAACAAAAGGTATTCAGTTGGAGATATTTTCATAGTTGTGCTGTTCATTGTTTAACTTTGGAGGTTGCACACATCTATATGCTGACTGAGGTTAAGTATCCTCTACCACCCAGAGTTTGCAAAGCTATGCTTGAAAAGAAGATTTTAGGAAATAGAAAAGATGAAGTATGTTATCAACTCTTGAAGTTAATTGAGAAACAAGCTCAGCAACAACAATAAATTTGTAAATGTTTGAAAGAATTTTTAGAGCTGTGGTATATAGATAGAGAGCTATTTATGTTAAATGAAGTTGGGAAGAGATAACACTTGGTGGAAGTGCTATGCACTAACACAACAAATGGTTATTAGTCCACCATGTCTAACAGACATAAGGACTGGCTAGTCCAAAGCAAATAGCTCTTGGTAAAGACTTCTCAAATCCATTTATGGCTGACAATTTGCCAAAAATTATATGGTTATCAACTCACCATATCTATGTTTGTAAAGAGTTGGCTAGCCCACAAGGTTATGGCTTATGGTAAAGGCTGTGGAAAATCCATTTATATGGTTGACAATTTACCAAAAACTGGATGGTACTCAACTTACCAATGATTTACGTTCTAAAAGTTGAACTGGTTACTAGTCTACCAGGGTGATGCCATGATTCTACCAAAGGATTAGCTAGCCCAAGAGCAAACGGTTACTTGGTAAAGGCTTAATCAAATCCTTTGATAGCTGATGATTTGCTAAAAATCATATGGTATTTCAACTCACCATGTTTCATGTACTAAGAGTTGAAATGGTTATCAATCTACCATGGTTTATAAACCAAACATTAGCTAATCCAGAGTTAATGGCTAACTGGTAAAGAGACATCAAATCCATTAAATTTTCAATGATTCACCTCTCACAGGAGTTAACACACTTGGAAGTGATGAGAATAGACTGAAACTTTATGATTTGATGTACATATAGTCAATGTTGCTGCTTATTCAAGTGTTGCTAAAGAGATATGACTTGTTGCTGTGAAGTGCTGATTATGATACTTAGAAGATTAGTTGCTGCAAAGATCAGGTAGTGATGATTTCAAGAGTTGCTGATATAAGTCAAGAACCTGTTTATACAGGAAGATCATCATGTTGCAGTTCAAGAATAATTCCAAAGATAATGCTCACAAAATCCTCAGGAAGATCATAATGAAGGTAGTCAAAGAAACTTGAAGATCACAAGTGAAGTTCAAGTTAGGGGAGGATTGTTAGGAATTATTGTAAACAGACTTAAGTCTGGTAGTTATAGAGTTAAGTCTGGTAGACATAGTTAAGTCTGCCAGTACTAAGTTAAGTCTGGCAGTACTATAGTTAGTACTGGCCTTGTCTAGTTAAGTCTGTTTATGTAACAGAATAGTTATAATAGTTATCTTAGAGATATCTTAGGAGATATCTTAGGAAAGGATATGCATTATCCTTTCACACGTTTGTAAAGCCCATTAGGGTTTCCTTGGTGTATAAAAGGAACCCTACGGCATAATGTTTAGTATGAGATTGGAATAGAATTCTAATAGAAATTAATAGCAAATAGCAAAGTTTTACATTGTGTTCTTCTTAGTACTTGTGTTAAGATTCCGCATTAGCACATAGTATTCATAGTCATTGTCTCTCATATAGTTGATTTGGATTTATTCAAGTTAGCTATTGTCTTACAAAAGGCTAAACAGATCCAAAACTTTGGACCTACACACTCCTAAATGAGTCTATGATCTGGTATTTAGAAGTACAGCATTGTTTCATTATTTTTATTGGTAATGGGTCAAAATAGTTTTATATGAGAGTAATGGGTCAATTTTTGCTCAATTTTCTGATCAAATTTAAGTTAGCTCTAGTTAGATTCAAGCTTCTATTTTGTTAGCATAAATAGTTAGCCATATGATCTTAATTTGGAAATAATTTTTGAAGTATTAGGAGCTTATTTGGTTAGCTTATTTTATGGCTGCAAAAGTCTCTTTGGCTTGGTTCTTTGCAAATTTCAAAACTGTTTATCTAGATTTCTAGCTTAATCTGTTTTAGGATTTTGTTATTTTATGTTTTTTTGCTCATTAAATCTTGTTTAAATATGTTCCTTGTAGTTCAGATTTAATCTGTTTTTGCTTTTTGGCTTTTGATAAGTGCTTATTGAGGTTTCATTAGCCTTAGCAGTCTTAAGTCTTTCAATAGCAGTACTAACTTATAAGTTAGTACTGCTGAGTTCATGTGCTTTTATAGCTTATTTTGTCTGCTTATTTCCTTTTCCCTAGTGCTTATTAGGTCTATGTGTTAATCTGTTTTAGCTTTGAGTCTTTTAATTGTAGCTTATTAAGTTTTAGAATTTAGCTTAAAATCTGTCATCTTAAGTCTTTCTTTAGTCAACTGTCTAAATGTGTTTCGAGTCTTTTTCAGCTTATTTTAGTTGCTTAATTGAAGTCATTTAAGCTCAGTAGGTCTAGAGGTTGGTCTATTTTTAGCTTATCTGTTTTGTTTTAGCTTTTTAAGTCCAAAAAGCTAAGCATGTTTAACTTATTTAGTCAAGTGAGTCTTTTAGCTTTTCAGCTTTTCAATGCTTATTTCTGAGCTTATTAAAGGTTTTTAGAAAAAGTCATTTCACAAAAGTTGCTTATTTTCATATTTAAAAGCTTTTTCAAAAATCAAAAATGAAAAATATAAATATTTTGTCAAAACGAGAGGCCACAGGGGTCAAACCTGTGACCTCTCCTTCATAACACCAACACCTCAACACACACTCTCAATACCAATTGCCCTGGGGTCTTTTTAAGTTAAACCATCACACCATTTAATATTTAACCCGTTTTTCCAGTTTTGCTTATTAGTCTTATATAACTTATTTAGCAGCTTATCCGTTTAGCATATTTCCAGTTTATATATTTCTTAGCTTCTAAACTGTCTAAAGTATTTTTTATAATTTTTTTTAGAATTTTCCAAATTAGTTTAGTATTTTTAATGCATTTTTTAGTTTAAAAGTGTTTTTAATTCATAATAAAAATATAAAAGTCAAAAAAATATAATTCTTTTTTCTAAAATTTTCTTTTATCATTTAGGACCTTTAAAAATTAAATTTGCTTTTGTAGGGTTAAAATTTGATAGTTTAGGTTTTTAAAGCTCGGGTTTAGATCCCGTTATCGTTTTTCGTGTTTTAACTTTGATTGCTTTCGTTTTAGGCTTGCTTTTACTTGTTTTTGCATCTTATTTTTAGAAATAAAATCCAAATCAAAAAATTTGATTATTCAAACACGCGATCACGAACATAAACTCGATTCTCAATTCACGCCTCGTCGGGAAACGACTCGGGAAGGTTTTTTTGGAATTACTTTGGATACAAGTAATTTTCTTAGAAGCCTTACGGAATACTTACTCTCTCAATATTTGATATTTTAGGAATACTTATTATATATTTACATATATTATTATATATATATAGTAAGGAATTTTCAAACCAGTCACCACTGCTTTAATTCTCTAAAATAAATTATAATTAAACTAAAGGATGCTTTATGCGGATGCATTAATTGTGACAGGATTAATTGTATCTAGGTCTTAGGATGATGTCCTGCCTAAGTCTTAAGAATGATATGCCGCTTCGAGATAAGTAAAACATTGCACTAAAACAAACAAACCAGCATTGAACCGGATTTAATATGGCTAATACAGTTTTCTATCATTTAGCTTGTACTGCTTTTCTATCTTCTAATCTTCATCTTTTGTGTTTATTATGTATTGAATTGGTATTTGTTTCCACCAAACCTATGCTAGTCTCTCAGGCTGAATCCCCATTTCATTAGACAACGTACATAGGATAGGTTTAACCAGTAAATAGACTAATTAAAATACTGATAGAATATATGATTAAATTTCCACTCTTAGTGTTCGACACCCTACTTACCGCGAACTCCATCTTGACCGGGTAGACTGCTCGTTAAAGTGTTGTTTTAGGTTTGTCGGCTAAATATAAATGTAAAACTTGATAATCAAATAATTGACCCTACATGATAGCACATCAAGTTTTTGGCGCCGTTGCCGGGGAGTGAAATAATTAAACCTTGTTCTTATCAGTATTTCTAACCATTAATTAATTAGTTTAGTGTAATCTAATTATTTAAATTCTGTTTGTATTTATTCGCATTGTGTGTTTAAATTCGTGCATTTAATTGTTTTAAATAGTATTATGTTCTGACTGATCACCTAAGACGCCGTATCCATCAGTTGGATACGACGTATCAAACCTTCTAATCAGGACAACGTATCGAGTTTTACTGTCTAAACGGCGTATCTGTTTTCCAAACAATACGGCGTATTTCGTAAACTCTATACGGCGTACTGGCATTCAACAAACCTATACGGCGTATTCAAATTAATTGAATACGACGTATTCATCTTCTGATTCAGTAACAATAATAATTTTTTGCTTTCGATTTCCTGTCTTATGTGTTCCCTTTCCCAAGGGCACATCTTACTGATTATTTGTGATTAATTGCAGGAAACCGCTTGACGAACAATAGATAAACCTATTCCAAATAATGCTCAAGGACAAAATCCTATTGAACCAAGGAACGAAAGCAATGTGAAGATCGAATTCAGTAAGGAGTTATTAACTGAACTACAAAATAATACTTTCAGCCGAAGGTGTGAAGAAGATGTGATCGGACATATCGGCAAAGTTCTCGAAATATTAGATTTGTTCAAAATAGCCGGTGTGGACCCTTTTCAACTCCGCATGAGAGCCTTCCCCCTCTCACTTTTAAAGGGCGCAAAAGAATGCTGGATGAACGAGGAGAATGGAAATATTTCCACCTGGGAAGAGTTAGTGAAGAAATTTTTCAAGAAATTTTATCCCCTATCATGTGCTAGAAATTACAATAAGATGTGCGACGATGATGAAGAAGGCCGTGACCCACTCGAATTCATTACTTGGAGAAACTCGAAGTTCAAGGACCAAAAAGAAGTGGACGAGGCGACTAAACGCGCACTATTGTATATCTGAATAGAAATTGGAAAAGAGGAAGGACTATTGAATGATGAAGTTTCAAGCGATGAAGAATGAGAGGAGCAAGAATACGGGAACCCTCCTAAAGACTCATTCCCCAAACCCTGTTTTGAAATGGATAAAAACAACCATAATGAAAATAACAAATCGAGTAGTATGGATCTAAGTGGCGCACCTCAATGTGAGAATATAAATAATGCACAGCCCAATGAAGGACTATGTAGAGTGGACAAATTCAAAGTGATCAAATACACGATTGGAGATAATGAAGAATTCTTAGCCATATGCACATGCAAATGTGACTCTTGGGAACGAACTATTAACGGAGTATCAAGTATTTACCATGACATCTTTCGCAAAAAGGATGAAGGATGGACCGTACATCACACCAAATGAAGAAGAAGGAAAAAGGTCGAACTTAAAGACCATCTGAAACAAAAGTGCTTCCTGGGAGACAACCCGATTATTTTAATTATTTGTCCCATTTAATTGTTTGAATTTTAATTTTCTGCACGAGTATGTCTTCCCAGACATTACATACGGCGTATCGAACCTCATTGGATACAGTATATGCATGTCTGGACGTTATCAGTTTTAAAACTTAATTATTTAATTTCCAGTAATTTAATTGTTTCTATAAGAACAATACGGCGTATCCTAGGGTTTGGGATACAACGTATTGGTCCTTGTACAGTTGTGTGTTTAATTGTTTTCTTGTACCATTGTAGCGAGATAGAATTCACACTTGTCTTATAACCTTTTTACAGGACCTTGCTGAAACTATGATATGGTATATGCTGAAAAAGACATGTGTTGAACTTATCCGGGCATTACGAAGCCCTAGTCAACACACTTTTTGTTCAAGAACTCATCATGGAGAATTATCACGAGCAAAACATCAGGGAGTTTTCTGTTCTAATTCTATTTTCCCTTATCATATAATTATTTTATCTATACAATGTGGACATTGTATAATTTAAGTGGGGGGGGGGGGGGTGGAGAATTAGAACGTACTTGTCTTTATTTTTACAAAATAACAAGCAAAGTGCTTAAAAATGGTCAAAATTAATTTTTTTTCCAGCATGACTTTTGTAAAAAATCACTAGTTACATTACCTAGCGCACTATAACCCTTGATACATATTGTGAGAATTAAGCCTATTCCGTTTCCAACTGTCTACTAAATTCTACAAATTTATGAGTGTGTCGGTGATGTAGTGGACTTTAGAACTTGGCCTGGTATATCACTCGAGACCGCCATGATTAGTACTATGGATTTAGATGGAAGAACATGTTCAACTGATAAATTTCTAGGATTCAACCAAATAGCCTACATGTCATAAAATTAACTATCCACACTGGTTAGTTAACTCCCGTGTAACCCTTGATTACTCTTATTTTTAGAGTAAAATCCCCTAGAACAACCTGTTGAGCCATTCCTTTCTTTTTGTACACCATATTATATGTTTCGTTACACCTTTGCACCTTAGCCTACCGTGTAGATTAAGCCTATTTCTCTATGTTGCTAGTTGCTTTCGTGTAAAGTCTTGTATTTCCTGTGTCAAAGTGAAATTTTTCTATCTCTGTAATGGTCGGGAAATTGCACAATGCAATGGGAAAATATGTAGCTCGTAAGTTTCGCTACTTTTCGCAATTATGAATTATGTCCGATGAAGAAGTACTACAAGGAAAAGATTATCCGGATAAATTATGAAAGTGAAGACGGTGGAATCAAACCGAGGTTTATTATGTATTATGAAAAAAAAAAAACGAAAAAAAGGAAAGGATGAAAAATAGTCCGTTCAAAAAAGAATTTAACCAAAGGAATCACTTAGAAGGATCGATTATTCGTTGATACGTTACAAAAATCAACGATGTAAAGTATTGTAAAAAGTGGCCGATATCACCACTTATGTAAAAGTAGAAAGAGCAAGATGTACATGGGAAGTTGACCGTTATGGGAACTCAACATTGGGTTGTCTTTGTCAATATCTGTGATCGAGGGCTTCTGTATATTTTTGAGCCTTTGTCATGGAATGGTCGGTAGGGAAAGTACTAGTAAACCGCAAACCTAATATGTTGTCTTAATCTATTTATTTTGTAATTTTAATTAAACCATTCATTTTACTTCCTTATCCCTAGAAACAAACTTAGAGTCTACCGAAACGAGACTTGTTCAGCATGATGTCTATTCCGTCGTTACGGCCAAGTATGCATGTCTCAGCTGCCTTGTTGATACAAAGACTTTTTGTGAAAGTTAGAAGGTCCCTCTACCCTATAACATTCTTCATGCCTAACCTCATGAAAACACAAACAGTGATGTGTTCGATTGTATATTTCCCACGGAACGTAAAAAATAAAAAAAAAGAAAATAGTAATTTTCTTATAAAAAAAAATAAAAAATAAGGAAGAAAAGAAAAAGATTCTGTCGTTACGGCCGTGTATATACGATATAGCTGCCTTGTTGGTGTGGTACTTATGGTGAAAGGTTGTTGAATGATCAACCGTAAGCCTTCTTAACCCAATTTAGCTTTGACTTGTTCTTCCTTAGCTTTAACGGTGGAGATGTGTATCCTTGCCAACTGAGCAATTGAGCGTACTACTTAAATGTTGCACCCTAGATTAGTTGAGTGATCTGAGTGTTTTCATTTCCATATTTCGTGAGGAGCTTGGTTATGTACAAGTGATTAGGACAAAACGATGCTTAAATAAAAAATCCTTAACTTCGGTTCTAAAGTCTACTTGATAACAAGTAGGATTCAAGTGGGGGGATATTTGATGACATCAAATAACATCACTTTATTATATCATTTATCCTATCTAATCTGCCCACTTTTATATAATTATTGCATTATTTGGTACTTAATTGCTTTAAATTTGATAAATGCAGTAATTCAAAAGTGTTTTGTGAAGATATGCTAAAAGGTGCATAAATTGGAGCTAAAACAAAAACATTTGAAGATTTCTGAAAATTCACCAATACGTCGTATCCAACTAAAGAGATACGACGTATCTATGCCAAGACTTCACAAGAAAACGCGTTTGACCAATTCCCAATACGGCGTATCCATGCTATCTACATACGCCGTATCCATGAAGATAACTATTCGAAGATACAGTAAATCAAGTAAATTAGGAATAATATCAAAGATTTATTACGAACGTAGCACGCACTCCAAGGAATCCAGCCTAATACGCCGTATCGACCTATCTGGATATGGCGTCTCGAGTATTTTTCAGCAACTATAAATAGAATTACTCAAAAATGAGTTTTCAGTGTGCAATATCATATTCTTTATACCATACTCATCAGAGACGAATTTTAGAAGAGAAGATCAGCCATAAAGGTCAAACATTGAGCATGAATCCATAGAAGACATCGTGTAATTCTTACTCTCTTAATCGTTCGATTTTCAATTGTTTGATTACCCTTGTATAATTACAATGGTTTTGGGCTAATACCCTCGTGTATTAGCCATCTTAATGAAAGTTCAATGTTTGGTTTCTTTTAAAATTGATTTCTTAATTTATTGTTGATTGTTTAATTATGTTTATCACGTCATACTTGTTTATGTGTTTGAATATGCGACCTATCATTCAACTGGGTCTAGTGTTACGGACCAAGTAATATAGTTACCAGGATAGCTCTCCATATCGTGTTTTATATATCTAGACCAATAGGATCACAAATAGCGTTCTGTCTTTGTCTTTTGATTATGACCTTAGTTGGACCGGTTGGTGACCCGTTTATGTTTCAGCAATCACACTCTTAATTAACTGATAAAGATTGGAATAGTAGACTACCTGTATATAAAACACCTTCAAACAATAAGTGGGTAAAGTCCCGTTGGGCCAAAGTTTTAACAGGATCACCACTGCTTTAATTCTCTAAGATAGATTATAATTAAACTAAAGGATGCTTTATGCGGATGCATTAATTGTGACATGATTAATTGTGTCTAGGTCTTAGGATGATGTCCCGCCTAAGTCTTAAGAATGATATACCGCTTCGAGATAAGTAAATCATTGCACTAAAACAAACAAACCAGCATTGAACCGAATTTAATATGGCTAATACAGTTTTCTATCATTTGACTTGTACCGCTTTTCTATCTTTTAATCTTCATCTTTTGTGTTTATTGTGTATTGAATTGATATTTGTTTCCACCAAACCTGTGCCAGCCTCTCAGGCTGAACCCCCTATTTCATTAGACAACGTGCATAACATAGGTTTAACTAGTAAATAGACTAATTAAAATACTAATAGAATATAGGATTAAATTTCCACTCTTAGTGTTCGACACCCTACTTACCGTGAACTCCATCTTGACCGGGTACACTTTTCGTTAAAGTTATGTTTTAGGTTTGTCGGCTAAATATAAATGTAAAACTTGATAATCAAATAATTGACCCTACACGACAGCACCTCACGATCCCTTCTTTGGTGTTCCAATTCCATAACCAAATTCTTTAGAATCTTCTTCAAGGGATGTTATTCCAACTAATGTGCACTTAATCACTCAACCACCTGAACATCTCATAAAATGAACCAAAGTTTGTCCGATGGATAATGTTATAGGAAATCCTTCCAGACCTGTCTCAACACGACATCAGCTACAAACTGAAGTAATGTTTTGTTACTTCGATGCTTTCCTTACTTTCGTTGAACTAAAGAATTACAAAGAAGCTTTGAAAGAATCTTGTTGGATAGAAGCAATGCAAGAAGAACTTAATGAGTTCGAACTGGGAGGTGTTTTGAAAGAATCTTGTTGGATCGAAGCAATGCAAGTATGAGAGCTCATACCTCGTTCGGATCGTGTCATGATAATCACTTTGAAGTGGATCTTCAAGGTTAAATTAGACAAACTGGGAGGTGTTTTGAAAAACAAGGCTAGGTTGGTAACAAAGGGATATCGTCAAGAAGAAGGGATCGACTTTGAAGAATCTTTTTCACCGGTTACTCGACTAGAGGCTATAAGAATCTTTATTGAATATGCCGCTTACATGAACATGATCGTCTATCAAATGGATGTCAAGATGGCGTTCTTAAACGGTATATTACGTGAAGAGGTCTACGTCAGTCAACCAGACGGGTTTGTAGATCAAGATAATCCCAACCATGTATACAAGCTCAAGAAGGCTCTTTATGGGTTAAAGCATGCTCTACAGGCTTGGTATGATTTGTTATCGTCGTTTCTACTATCCCAGAAGTTCTCCAAAGGCGCTGTTGATCCCACATTATTCACTCAGAAAGAAGGCAAAGACATCTTACTGATACAAATCTATGTAGATGACATAATTTTTGCTTCAACTAATCCTGCACTATGTGAAACATTTTTTGAAATAATGTGTTCAAAATTTAAGATGTCGATGATGGGCAAAATGTGATTTTTCTTAGACATCAAATTTCTGAAATTCCTAGAGGCATCTTTCTTAACCAATCCAAATATGCTCTTGAAATAATTAAAAAATATGGTATGGAAACCAGTGACCCAGTGGATACTCCCATGGTGGAGAAATCCAAACTGAATGCAGATCCACAAGGGAAAGAAGTTGATCCCACACGTTATCATGGAATGATTGGCTCTCTTATGTATCTGACTACCAGTAGACTAGACCTTGTATTTGTTATTTGCATGTGTGCATGGTATCAGGCTATGCCTACCGAAAAGCACTTACATGTAGTTAAGCGAATCTTTCAATACCTAAGATAAACCATTAACATAGGTCTGTGGTACTCGAAGGATTCCTGTATTGCACTAACAGCTTTTGCAGATGCTGATCATGCTGGTTGCCAAGATACCAAAAGAAGTACATGTGGCAGTATGTAGCTATTGGGTAACATATTAGTGAGCTGGTCCTCTAAGAAACAAAAAATCAACGCCATATCCAGTACAAAAGCTGAATACATAGCCTTATCCGGATGTTGTGCTCAAATCCTTTGGATGAGATCACAACTGACAGACTATGGCATTGGATTCAAGAAAATACCTCTGTACTGCAATAACAAAAGTGTAGAATACTAGTAATCTTAAGATCAACCAAGAACAATAGTGAGATATGGATTGGGATGTTAGAGAGAAAGATGATGGAAAAATGGATGACTGTATAAAATGAATGTATGGAAAATGGAACAACCAACCCTCTCCAAGACTAGGAGAGGGTGTATATATACTACAATGGGCCGGCCATGGGCTGAGTTGGGCCTCCCATGGGCCTTGGGCCGGACTAGATTACTAATCTTATCCTTATACTAACTATGAGCTAAGACTTGTTACAACTGTGGAAGTGACCGACACTTTTCGTGTTTCCAACAATCTCCTTCCAATTTACAAACTTTAAACCTAGCATACAATGCTTTATCCTTAGACTTTAGCTCGTACTCTTGACTTTCTCTTGTGAATATGT
>BQNB010095299.1:0-20518 GCA_026074375.1 Tanacetum coccineum
TAAGACTATTTCGTTTTAAGTTGTGATTTTATGTATATACGGGAAATCCAAGGGTTTTGAAACCGAAGGTCCGTGAGTCCCAATAATAGTCTCTGTGAGGTGTCAAAAGCCTGGTCACTTAGCCGCAAGGTTGGGATGTACCGAGACAAAAGTCGCTGCATGGGATGATCTTGCCTTCAAACTCATTACTTTTTGGGTGGAATGTGACGCATAGAAATTTTGCAAAACGTTTGATCTATGGTTGAATTTCGAAATAAGCACATTCACCTAAGATATAATAATTGTCGGGAGCGAAAAGTTTCACAAGGTACAAGTATGAGTAGTGTTAGCATCTTAACTTATATTTAACGGTGATTTCATTTTTAAGCTTGGTTTGGGACAAGTGAAAAATCAGGGACGATGAATTTACCCTTTTTGGGCATTTTAGGATTAAAGTGCTTCTTATTTCGTGACCCTAAAAGTTATGAAAATAACGAAAGTCCAAACATGTTAGTTAGTTGCTTAAAAAGAAAAGTACAAAAAATGATGAGAAAAAGGAAAAATACAAAAATATGTGTGGTAATAAGTATAAATAGTTAAAAATGGTCAAAACGGGGCTTTTCAAAGCTATTAATTCTTTAATTCCCCTGGATGAACACTTAGCTACTTTTCGAGGTAATTTGTCGAAGGGGATTGAGATTCTTGATTTTATAAAGTGTTTACTTATGGCATTGCGAGAGGACACGACAATAGTTTAGTATGGGGGATTTTGGTATGTGCTTAATTACACATACCTTTTACCTATAAAAACGAGCTTAAATGACCAAAACAGACATAAAATACCAAAAATATGTGTGTTTTGCTATTTATGATGTGCAGGTAACGGATATTCAGAAAATGGCAAAAATCAAGCCAAAACGGACAAAACCGAGCACGGAATGGAAAAGCGTTAAAAAAGTCAAAGTCAACCCGAAAAGTCAACAAGTCAAAGCCGAAGACAAAACCAAAGAAATCTTATCGGGCCAACCCGTACCACACTTAATGGGCCGGATCAGCCCAATATGCTTATTTAATGATCAAAAGTTAAAAATCCTATTTAAATTAAATCTGGCCCAACCTTTATAAAATAAGCCCAAATAACCAAAGCCAAAATCAAACTTAATAGCCTGTTAGCCCTCACCCTATAACCCTTTTACATTGTTAGTCCATAAAGACTAACACTGTTAGTCCTTAGGAATAACACATTTAGTCCCTATAACCTTAAACCCTTTACACCCCCACATCCTTTTTCCTTAACCCCAGTTAACCCCACTATAAACCCAAAACCCTTTCCCGCCTAAATTACTGTTCACCCGTCATTTTCCTCCCTCTCTGCACCACAACAAAACAACATCACACCCTAAATGAACCTCACCTTCGACCCCACTTCATAAACAGACATATCCACCTTGGAAATCCTCTTTTATTTGATTGGACAAAGTTACAAGAAAATGGATCTAGGGCTGTGATTGCAAGGCTTGGTGAACAAGAAAAATTAGATGGTTATGATGATGGTTTCACTCTCATCACACAACAAACACAACAAGCATAACTAAGAGCTTGATTTCGGCTATTTATATGGAGCATTTTTCTTCATTAAAGGAAGAGTTTTTTTATCTAGTGTAATGTAATTAAGGAGTAGTGTAGTCTTGTTTTTACTTATTATTTTACTTTATTGTACTTTTAATTTCAAGCATTGTACTCTCTCTTTTTTAATGAAAATTTAATTTCAGTTTTAATTCAAAGTGTTCCTTAAACTTCAGTTTATGTTATTCAGTTTTAATAGTTTGTTGGAAAATACTTAAAACATGTTTTTACAAGTCTTTAGGCTATAAGCTTGCACAAATAAGCTTTCTAATAGCTTATTTGTGTGAGTCACTCACTCACTCACTCACAACATTTACTAAGCAAAGGATAAGGAAGCAAAGTTACTGTTTTAGCTTAATGGGATTCTAGCTTATGGATTATAAGCTAAAATGGATGGCTTATTGGGTTTGTAGAGCTTATGGTAAGCTATAGGATGGTTTAGAGTGCTTATAGATCAGTTAGAATGAGCTTGGATTGAGGTATTCTTCAAGTTGCTTTTTTTTACTCTTTTATGCAAATTTTAGCTTAATTGTGTTAGCTTATCTAAAAGTGCTTATTGTTTGTTGATATTTGCTTAAACTTGCTTCTTATTGCTTATTTGACTTAGTTTAAATCTGGTACTGCTTAATTTTAGCTTAAATCGGTTTAAACTAGCTTTAAAATAGATTTTGAAATGTTAAAGGAGTGTTTGGGTTAAGGTTAAAAAAGTGTCAAATTTAGTGTAAAGTTGTTTTGGGTCATTTACCTTAATTTGTCAATCTCTTTTAAGTAGTTTTAGTCAGATTTTATAAGTTTTTATAGTTTAAATTTAAAATTTTAGGTTCAATATAGCTTTAACTTAAAACTGTGGAATTCTAGTTTGATAGAATATCTTATTTTGCTCAGACCTTTAATAATAGGTATTGGTGTTCAATTCATGCCTGTTTAGAGTCCTTAAGACAGTAGAAAAGGGTTAGAATAGGAATGCAATTGTCAACTTTGTTTTAGTCCAAATCTGTTAAAGCCTCTAAGCCTTATTTCAAAGTTAAAAGTTCGATTTTCAAGTGCAAATTAGAATAGGTTAAGTTTTATTTTAGGATCTTAGTTTGTTAGTATAATCTTATTAGACATCAATCTTCATCTGTTTTTAGTCTTTAAGTTTTAAAAGTAGCTTATACTAGCTTATTTTTAGGGTTGGAAAAGCCAAATTGTCTTTTACAAAAACCTTTGAAAAAACCAAAAAAATAGTGTAAACATCCCTTTTCAATTGCCTTTTTTCTAGCTTATTTGTTTTTCAAAATGTTTAAAGTTTGCTTTTTCTTATAGTTTAGAGTACTAGCTTAATCTGTTTTTAGCTTTTAGCCCCATAAGGATAGCTTATGGGTTTTAAAATATAGCTTAAAACCCCCCTTAGGATGTTTTTAGTTGAATTTTGGCAAATCAGCTTATTTGCTTTTCTGAGTTTTAGCGTATCTGTTATTACAACAAAATGTTTTTTCTTGCTTTTTATTTTTTGTTCTTTGTCTAAGCTTAATTTGTTTTGTAGCATTTTTAGGTCAACACTTATTGATAGCTTATGGGTTTTAAAATTAGCTTAAAGTGTCTACTTAGGTTGTTTGGCTAACAGTTTTAGCCAAAAGTGCTTATAGCTTTTCAGTGCTTATCTGTTGGTTTTCTTTGCTAATGTTTGTTCATAAGTGCTTATTAGGTATAGCTTATTGTTAGTTGTTAGCTTATTTGCTTTGTCATTAGCTTATTGTGTCTAAAAAAAGCCAACAGTTTAGCTCTTTTCTAACTTAGTTTAAATAGCAATCTGTCACCCTTTTTAGCTTATTTATGTGCTTATTTGTGCTTTTTAGAAAAGTTGCTTTTACAAAAAGTCCTTATTTTTAGCTTATCTAAAAAGTTGTTTAAAAAATTTTGCAAAAAAAAAATATATTGGGAGTCTATAGGGAAATCAGGGGTGAGCAAGGCTCGAACCCTTGACCTCAACCTCACCTCAACCAACATATTTAACACAACACACACAACCAAACGTGCCCTTGGGTCTTTTCCGTTTTAACTTGCACAAATTAAATACTTAACCACATTTTGTCCATTTAAGCCATAAGCCATTTTTGGCTTATTAACAGCTTATTTAGATAAGCTGTTAACCTCATTTTATTTTTCATAGAACCTGCTCACTTTTAGCTACTTTTTGTAAAATTTTTAGATTTTTTATAAATAGTTTAGTATTTTTAATATTTAATTTAGATAAAAACCGTTTTTAATTCATAAAAAATTAAATAAAAGTCAAAAAAATATAATTCTTTTTAAAAAAAAAATTTCTTTTATCATTTAGGACTTATAAAAATTAAATTTTCATTTGTAGGGTTAAAATTTTAGAATTTGGTTTTTTAAAGAACGGGATTTGGTCCCGTTATCGTTTTTCTTCGTTTTTTCACTTTAATTGCTTCCGTTTTAGTTTGCCTTTGTTTATTTTAGCATATTATTAGTAGAAATAGAAAACCAAATCCAATTTGTGATATTAGAAAACCAATCAAAATCTTGTTATATTCAAACATCAAATATCAAACCGACTCTCGACTCTCCATTGCATTCCTCGTTGGGATAAACGACCCGGGAAGGTTTTTAGGATTTTGCTTTGGTCAAAAGTAATTATCCATTCTAAAAGCCTTACGGAATTCCTATTATTGATTCTTTGTTAATTCTTATATTATATATATTTATATTTATATATATAGTAAGGAGTTATTTTAAGACAATCAGTGAACTCATAACAATTCCTCCAAAAATTGTTAATAGAGAGCACGAGGAATATATTAGTCTTTTGGAAAGGGTTGCTATACGATAATTCATTAACCTCGTCCGCCGGTACATTTTCCTTGTAATCCAAATACGAATCATCGCAGTCTTCTTCCCACATTTTCCTATCCAATTGAGGATAGTGAACTTCTCTTAGGGAAGGAGATCGATATTTTTCCCGGTCTGGATGATCACATACCATAGGCTATTGAGAGTGATGATACTTCTCGAGTTTCTCACATTCAGGTGACGATATTCTACCTCCTTTCTCGAGTTTGAATTTATTTTCATGTCGATTATCCTATTCGGGAGATTCATCCATGATGTGGTGGAAGACATCCCGTTAATGTGCCTAATATTTTGCTATACCCATCCTACCTTCATATGGATTTCGACTTAATTCCCTTCATCATATATGATCTCGGATCCGATCTGATGTTTTCCTCTCCTTCGGAGATAGAAACAAGCATTTACGATCCGGGGATATGGCATTGAAGTCGAATCCACGAGCGATTTCTTGCTACTCTTTCCCGTGATTTGATACTTTCTTACATTTTCATCTATAAAATAAAGAACAATGTTTTTCAATCACGGCTTTGGTTCTTGCTTCAATGGAGAAATCTCCTCCTTCTTCATAACATCGGGGCTTTGAAGCATCCAGCTTTTTCATCATAAAAAGCCTGTTGTTGATATATGGAGAGGTCCTTTTCTATTCTTGGATGTTAATTTCTTCAATTTCTATCTCACTTGAACCTTAACTCAAGTAGGGGGGATTGAGTCAGGCTCAAGACTTCAGTTAACAAAAATAAGCGCTTTGTGGGTGGCAACCCATGCTTATCCTTATCGTTCTATTAATGAATAAGTGTGTTGTGAGGAGGCTCGCCTCTACCTTTCTCGTGTTTTGTGGTTTTTGTTGTATGTTCAGGATTGCATCGATATGAAGCGTCTCGTGCTCGGGGTTTTGTGGTATGTGTTTAATTACACATACCTTTCCTTTAAAAAACAAGCTAAAATAACCAAAAACAGACTCTTTAAATGACCAAAAATATGCCTTGTTTTCGCTTTATTGTGTTTGGTGCTAGGAAAGTATATCTAAGGAAAAGGACATAATAAACGGAAGCCAAAACGACTAAAAACGGACAACGGGAATGGAGAAAGTGTGGTATAAGACAAAGTCAAGACAAAGCCAAGTTGAAAAAGTTCAAACCAAAGTCAACACCGACAAATCCAAAAAGTCCAAACTCCAAGCCATAAATGAAGAAAAATGAGTTTTTTTTTTTTTTTTTTTTTTTTTTTTGGGGGGGTTTAGGGCCAAAATTGCCAAATCCCTAACTTATTTAATGAAGAAAATGAAGAAAATACTTGTGAGGGACCCAAACTGCCATTTCCCTAAAGATATACTATAAGGGGTGAATCTGCCAAAGGCAGATTCTTGTATCACAAAAGGACCTCATTTGCAAGCCCTATATAACACTTGAGGGGGTGTTTCTGGCCATAATTTCCAAACATGCTAAAACAACAAGGACGAAATTTGAAAGAGAGTGATACACTTTTGGGGACTAAAGTTGCCAAGTCCCCAAAATTTAAACCTGTTAATTAACACTGTACATCTCTCCCAATGATTTCCCGCCAAACTCATAACAACCAAACCCGTCCCTTTCATGCCTCGTTGACCTCCCCACATCCCTCCAAACCTATCACTAACCTAAACCCACCCCCCACTACTTGGGTCCTTGACCACGTGGCATCAAGTACAAAATTCACATCAATGGTTGTGATTTATTGAGTGGGCATCAAGAAGTATGAATGGCTCAGATTTGCTTTGTTTTTCTACACACACAACAAGCACACAAGACTCATTTGTCTCTACAAAGAAGCACACGAGAGACAAGAGACCAAAGTGAAAACCCTAGCTCGTTTGTGACTAGTAAAAGCATTTGTAAAGCTTGAGGCAAAGGAGTTTTTTTAGTGTGTAGTTTTTTAAGTCTAGCTCAGTTTTAAGTTTTCAAGTAGTGTAACTTTTATGTACTTTGAAGATTAATGAAAATTCAGTTTTACGTTTTAATTTTTGTTCCAAGTTCTTAAGTCATCTCAAGTCTTTTAAAGCTCATACAAGCCACTTTATAATCTGTTTTAAACTTTTATACAAGAATTTAAGAAAAATTAAAAAGAGAAAAAAAAAGTTACTGTTTGATAAGCTAATGGATGAATGAGCAAACATGGAAGGCTCATTCGGTTCTTAGTTTAGCTTATTTATAAGCTAAGGGTAGGATTAGAGCTTGTTTAGGTTCTAATTACTCTTGTTTTGAGCAAGGAGTCAAGGTACACTTCTTTTTAATTTTTTTCATTAAAGTTACTGTAGCATAGCTTATTTTAAGGCTTTTATCGTTCTTTTTTGTATGTACTTATTCGTATTTAGTTACGGCTTATAAATGCTTCTAGTTGAAGCTTTGTTTTCAGTTATCTTATCCTTTGCTTAAAACTGCCTTAGATTGCTTATTTTACTGTTTGCATACGCAGCACTTAGCACTTGTGCATTAAAGGCTTATCCTCTTTTTTGCTTTTTACTTTTTAGTTCTTATTTTGGCATTTTTAATTTTTTTTTTTTTAAAAATAAAACTAGTTGTCTTTAAAATTTAGAATGCTTTAATTTTTAGTCTTTACATGTGTTATAATCCGTTTTGATATTTATAAAGGGGTGTTTGGGTTTAGGCCAAAATGAGTTCAAATATTTTTTCTCATGGGTTAGTGGTCATGTGCTAACTTTGGCTTAGTCATTAAGCTCTTTTGTGCTTGTTTTCCACAGTTTTTAAGTAATTCAAAAAATGTTTTTCAAGTTTTCTCATTGATTTCTTAGGTCTGTTAGTTTTAAAAAAGGTTCAAAGTGCTTATTTGCTTAAGCTTTAGAAAACCTGAGTTGTAGTTTCAAAGTGTGTCATTTTTTAGTGTCAAAAATTAGCAGTCAAGTCTAATTGGTGTCATTTGCAATGTGTTATAAACTGTCAACATTTTTTTAAGTTTTTCAAAAGGTCAAAATGTGTCCCATTTTCATTCAAAAAAATCAGAGGGTAAACATTGTTGTTAGGTCCTAAATTTTTGTACATAAGTTCATTTTAACCTACTTTTAATCTGTTTCTCATTGTTTTTTTGATTTGAGCTTATTAGGTTACTTATTTTTAAGCTAACTTTTTCACAAAAATCTCTTTGGAAAACTGCCATGGTGCTAAGGGCTTGCCTTTAAGCCCACTGTTCTAGCGCTATTTAGGGGTTTTATTTTTGGGGGGAAAAAAAAAAAGCTCTTAGTTCAAGCTTTTGGCTTTTCTGAAAAGCCAATTAGCTCTTTTATAGGTCACCTTTATTTGTAGACTTAGTTGGCTCTAGGTGCTTAAAATGCAGCTCAATATTAGCCCCTTGACTGTTTTCATCTAGTTAGTGTTGTTAAATAGCTTAATTTCCTTTTATGGCTTTTTAGTGCTTATTAGGCGGTGATTTTAGCTCTTACTTGCTTATTAGGATTGTTTGTTGCCTAAGTTTGCTTATTGTTCACTTTCCTTGCTTATTGTGTGCTAACAGTCAAAAAGAAAAAGCCACTTGAGCCTTTAAGCTCAATTTAAGCAAACTGCCATCTTTAGAGCCCTTTTTCAGCTTATTTATAAGCATTTCATTTTAAAGTGGCTATTATTAATTAAAATGACCACCTTCATGTGCTTAATAAGTTTGGGTTTAAAAGTTTTTCTAAAAAATATAGGGGGGATATGAGGAGACCGGGTGAGCAAGACTCGAACCGGGTATCATCCCTCATCAATCTCTTTTATACAAACAACCCCTAGCTGTGCCATTGGGAATTCTTCGTTAGAAAGCCCGCTAGTGGTTAGTTATTTAACCACGTTTTGTGCCATAAGCCACTTTAAGCCCTTGTGGGCTTATTCCTGGCTTATTTATAAGCCGTGGGTTCAAGTTGGCATTTTTCCTAGGATAGTTGTAGCTTAATCTATTTTTCTGTATTTTTTCGTAATTTTTACTGTTCATTTACTAATTTTTATAAATTATTTTCTTTTAAACTGTTTTTAATTCATAAAAAAATAAATAAAAATAAAAAAAAATATTTTTCTTTTTTAGAAAATTTTATTTAGTCATATTTTATTTAGGAAAAATATAAAAACATTCGTAGGGTCGTTTTTTCAAAATCGTACTTTTTAAAGAACGGGATTTAGCCCCGTTTTTGTTTTTTTCTTTCTTTTCATTTTAAAGCTCGTTTTAACTCCGTTTTCGGTCTAGTCTTTTTCATTCTTCATTATTAGTCCCCTAGAGTAGATTAGAAGTAAAAATTTATTTGTAGGGTTAATTTTTAAGATTTTAGGTTTTTGACCCCTTGTTCGGGATTCCTGCTCTCGTTTTTCAGTATAATTTCATAATTTTTAGGTTTTTCTCAATCGTTTTTGCTTATTATTGATTAATTTAGCTTTCTAAACTCCCAAATCATTAATCTCATTCAAACTCCAATTTTCCGACTGTATCGATTCTCAAGCACAGCCTCGTTGGGGATAAACGACCCGGGGATATTCTATACTACTTCTCGGTTTCATTGATTATTTTTAGATTATTACTTGCTTATATTATTATTTTATTATATAAGATATATATAAGAGGGTCTTGTTTAACACAAATCAATTTTTTTGGCGCCGTTGCCGGAAAGCTGGTGAGACGATTTATCGTTACATTTGACCTTTAGTATTTGAATATGTCGAATAATAATCATACAAAAACACAAAAAACCCTAAAAGTACAAAAATATTTTCATTTTCTTTTTAGTATAATTATCATTTAAAGAAAAGAAAAAAAAAGAAAAACCAAAAACATAAAAACATTGTCATAAAAAGAAATAAAATTCACAAATTGGTAAAAATATCAAAATATAATATTCTCAATTGAGGTATTATCATAATAACTTCCGGTGAACTTGTTGGTTCCCAACTCGAACAAAAGATTTAAAAACTTGCCTTTTGTGTCCTATGCGAGGTACGGTTCACCTTTTAAAAGATAAACAAACTATAAGAGGGGTATAAGGCGGGTTGTTCCTAGGAACTACGACCCTAAAGGAAAAATGTTTTTAATAGCTTCGCGCTTTCCTATTCCTCCGCTCCTTTGTGCGTTTTTCTTTTCGAAGAGTTACCGAGAAGCTTGTCGATTATTAGGTTTAAGTTGTCTTTTTCGTTGTCCGTTATTAAAATAAATTATGAATTTACTTTGATAAACCAAACAAGAACAAAAAAAAAATTAGTATAAATTTTCTTTTTTAGTGTATGCTCATCTCTGTTCCCATTCTCGTATCCTTCTTCATCAACACACCAGGCCCCCAACCACCTGGTTGTTGGACCATTTAATCGTGAAGAATACCGATTGAAAATCAAGCCCCTCCACTAGCTCCAGATGGGATGATACCCGGACTAGGCTCAATTGCTCGAAGCACCACTGCGGGTTACAGAAGGATGCCCTCGTTGTGCCCGAAATTACGCGGACAACTTTGAGCTTAAGGCAGGTTTGCTTAACACTCGTTCATAAACATGACAATTTCTTTGGACATTGACAAAGAGATCCTCATTGCCCAACAATGTTATTTCAACAAGATCACTTCTACTTTGAAGTTCCCGAACGTCCCGAGTACGTCGGTAAAGCTTATGCTTTTCCCATTTTCCACTCCGAATTGGGGGCAAGCCGGATTTGCTGAGAAAGAACCCCCTCGATCGATTCAAACATGGGATGATTCTTGTTTCAAAATTCAATCACAAATTTTTCCCTCTGTACTATATAAAACTAAATCTTCGAATATGTAAATCACGAGATTTCAACAAGATTTGATGAGACGTTTTATGAAGCATAAGGAACGATTTAACGATCTTCTTCGGCATGTCCAAATGCATGGATGTCTTCAGAATTGGCATCAAACTTGATCACATTTATCGTCCTTGAACTCTAATGATCAGGATTCATTAAATTCAGACGCAGGGTGGCTTACTTTTTGGATAAAATGCCTCGTGATTGCATATGATATCATTGATAGCAAATCCAAAGTTCGTAAATTCTACGTAACAAACCGGTTGTTGCCAAGTGAAGTTTCGAGCATCTTCTCACCCTCGAATTTCTTCGATGTTGCTGAGCATGAAAGATTATGGTGATAAGCTTTACTTCTTGATTATAAGAATAATCAAATATCCCGCATCCTACTCCTGTCTAAAGCGGTTGAGGATAAGTTGCTTTTAATTGCAGGTGGTGCTCATTACTACCAAACTTGTCGGCATCCTTGGAATGTTTATCGAGTGAATATTCAAGAATATGGTCTCTAAGGCGCCGCAGCTAACTACAACGCAGGAATATCACCGGTTATCGAGCACCCGATTATCAAATCAAATTCGACCTCCTGATTTTCCCCCCGTTCAAACAATCATAATGTGCAAACTCAAGGAAACAATCACAGAATCGTTACAACAAAACCGGGGGAACTTCAATCAAGCTCCAGCTTAACCTCAAACCCCCGGGTTTTCAAGGTCAAATCTATCGACAGCTGGTTGTTCAACTCTGCTTATCAAGCTCCCGCCTATCAAGCTCAAGCTCCTCTGATTCAGGTGTATCAATGAGGAAGATTTCCAAGCCTACGTAATGGATAATGATGCTGTGATTGAGGAACATGCAAACTGAACAGGTCAAACTTGAAAATCACATTAACCAATATCACCGGGACATGCTTTTCTAAATTTGTCACACTTCAATACCGGCCTTACTTCCGGGAAACTCTCCTGTAAAACAGTTACTACCCGAAGGAAGGTTTTAAATGGGTATTACCACTCGAAGTGGTTTGTTACACAGGGACCCACGATTCATATTACTTCTTCCCTAACGTAGTAGAACTGTGAACCCGAGGTCACAAAGGGACCGTAGACTTTCCTACTAATAACGGAAGCAACGTAGACGTCCAACATCTGTTCTGTCCCCTGTTGTCCATCTTGAATCCAATTCTCTGAGCCCATTAAACGCTCCAATTAGTGCTTCTCATGGCCTAACCAAAAAGCATCAATTCATTTCATGCAAGATGAAATGATGAAAGACGCCGTGAAAAAGTTCTAACGACCTCAATTGAGATATTCTAAGAAATCTTTAAGATTGAGTTTCGAATTTAGCTTTTAGGATGCTTAATGCTTATGCAAAATTTGCCTCGACTCTAAAAACCTTAATCAGGAAACAAAGAAAAAGGTTGAGGCTGAAATGGTAGAACACCATTGAATGAGAAAAAAAAAAAAATAATTTTAGCCCTCAGCGGTCATCCTGAACAGTTACGAAACAACTTGGAGACCCTAGCGATTTCTTATAAATGTGAATTCTCCGGGATTTATAAATGCAATGCCTTGCGATCTTGGAGCAAGCATTAATCTTATGCAATATCCGTATGGAATAAATTAAATCTCTTCCGAACTAACCTAGACTTGCATGAAAACGAGGGGGGGCATTAGGGGGGGAGCTCAGCGGACCGTTTCTATCTCTGAACCAATCGGTATCGCTGAAGTGTCTATGTAACGGTGGGAAAGTTCTAATTACCTGCAGATTTCGTGGGTCGTCGATTTTGAGCCAGACCCCACTGAGTACCTTTAATCTCTGGAGGAGTTTCTTATAAGACAAGTAGTGCCATTGATAGATGTTTACGGGGTGAAATAACCCTTCATGTGGGAAGAGAGGCCATTCATTTAATCTGGGACTAAATTCGAGTTACACGGATAATTATAATCATATGACGGCAAACGATTTGACGTCATGATATGGCTTGTGATGGATACTCTCAAGAGGTCTTGGTTTTTTCTAAATGTGATTTCGAGTAGCAATCCTCTCCTTACCTATGATTCCAATCGTTTCTACCACCTCTTTCTACTTTTAATCCCATTATGGGGACAATTATTTTTTCCTTTCGATAGAGCGACTCTTTTAGCTATAGAGGGATGATCCAACTTTACCAGGAGTTGATTTCCAAAATATTATGACACTGATGGGGACATTATTTCCTCGAAGCAATTCTTAATCAGCTGATCTTTACCACCACCTCCAATCAAGGAAATTATTTTTTGCGAAACTCGAAAAGATCTTAAAATTATGAAGCAAAAATGAAAATTCTTCAGTCAATGAGCCCCCTGAGGTAGAACTCTAGGACTTGCAACCTCAATTTAGAATATGCATTTTTGGAGGGTAACGACATAGTGCCCGTTAATTGCAAATGATTTAAAGAATGAGGAAAAGGCAGCTCTAATGAGGTTCTTAAAGTCCCACACAAGCGAGCACATCGCCTTGGACACTTTATGACATTAAGGGTATCAACCCAGAGTTTTGTACCCATAAAATTCTAATGGAGAGGACTACAACCGACCAGTTCAGCATCAAAGGCGAGTAAATCGAAAATCTATGACGTCATCAAGAAAAGAAGGTTGGAAAAAGCTTCTCGACTCTCGGATTAATTTATCCGAATCTCTGACAGTCTATGGGTAAGCAGGGTGTCATTGTGTACGCGAAGAAGGGTGGCATGGACCGTTGTCAAAAATGATTGAATGATTTAATACCGACTCGATTGGTCACAGGGTGGTGAGTATGCATTACTAGTAGGAATGTTGATTGAGGCTACCATGAACGGACCTCTTTCCATTGCCCTTCATGGACCCAAATGTCGAAAGAACTCGCGGGTATCCAATTCATTGTTTCCTCGATGGCTTTTCGGGTTATTTCCAGATTCCTATAGACCCGAAGGACCAAGAAAAGACAACCTTTACTTGCCCATACGGAACGTTTGCCTATCGCCGCATGCCTTTTGGGCTATGCAATGCAACCTGGGCACGTTTCATCGTAGTATGATGGCATTCTTCTACGACATGATCGGAAAAAAAACGATGGAAGTATTTAGGATGACTTTTAGTCTTTGGGGATCTTCTCTACATGCTATTCCTATTTGGACAAAATGTTAAAACGGAGTGAGACACCCATTTTGGTCTCTAAAATGGGGAGAAAAGCCCATTTTATGTAATGGAAGGCATTGTTCTTGGACACAAAATCTCCAAGTCGGGAATTGAGGTCGACCGAGCTAAAGTTGACGTTATCGCCAAGCTCCCTCACCCGACTACCGTGAAAGGTGTCCGTAGTTTTCTTGGGCATGCACGGTTTTTAACGAAGTGGTCATACAAGACTTCTCAAAAAATAGACCTGCCCAATGACTCCACCTGCTTGTAAAAGAGACTCTATTTTTCTTCCAAAAAGTGTGTATCGATATCCTTAATACACTTAAAAAGAAAATTTGATGAGGCTCCGATTTGAATTGCTCCCGACTGGGACGTGCCCTTCGATCATGTGTGTTGCAAGTGATTTTGCAATTGGGGTAGTCTAGTTGGCACGATAAAAACAAGAATTTCCAAACCAAATTCACTATGCCAGCAAAAACCCGATAGACTAAGAAGCTCAAGTACACTACACTACGAACGAAAAAGATTTACTAGCCTAGTGTACGCTTTTGAGAAATTTCGGTCATATCTTGTTTTGTCCAAGAGCTGTGTATTCCGAACATCTGCTGATAATGTATCTCTTTACTAAAAAGGTTGCTAGGCAAGACTGATGCGGTGGATCTTTTGCTCCAAAGAATTCGTTGTTTGAATCTTGTGACAAAAAAGGAGCAAAGAATATGGCCGCCCGTAATCTTTTCCAGATTAAGAACCCTTCATAAGATAAACTCGAGAACAGGAAATTCACGAAAAATTTCTCTGAAAATCTTATTTGGATGGTTGCTCTTCGTGTTGATAGTACCCCATGGTTTGCAGATTTCGCAAACTACCATGCGGGGAATTTCATTGTCAAGGGAATGTCGTCCCAACAGATAAACAAGTTTTCAAAGATGTAAAAACACTACTCTTGGATGGAACCCTTCTTGTTCAAAATCTGCGCGGATAAACTAATCCCGGTGGTGTGTGCACGGCAAGAAAGCTCTCGACATTCTTGTAAGCTTGCAACAATGGACCACCTGGGGGACATCACGGTGAAAATATATCACCGACATAAAGGTCTTTGATGCCGGATTATTTTGGGCTTCAATATACTAGGATGCCCAACGTGTTGGTTAAAAATTGTGACTCGTGCAAACGACAAGGAAAAATTTCACAAAGGAATGAAATGCCTTGAAAAATTCAATCTCAAGTATGTAAAAATTCTTTGACATTTAGTGCATAGACTTAATGGGGCGTTCCAATATTTAGAGGAACAAAATACATACTTGTTGGCTGTCGATACCTATCAAAATGGGTTAAAAGCGAAGGCGTCCCCACCAACGGACGACCCGAGTGTTTGCAAAATTTTTAAATTCTCTATGGTGCCTCCTCGTGCCATCATCATTGATGTGGGGAACACATTTTTGCAATGAATTGTTCTGCCTAAGGTCTTGCCTTAAATATGGAGTTACTCATCATCTCTCACGCGTATCACCTCAGACAAGTGGGCAGGTTGAAGTATCGAATCATGGTTTAAAAAGAATTCTTGAAAGGACAGTGGGCGAAAATCGTGCCTCTTGTCGGAATACTGGTTGGACGCCTATCTGGGACTTCAATACAAAACCCATTTACAAAAAAAAAAAAAAAATAAATACAACACCCTTCGGGTGACTGTTTCATGATTGTATATGGAAAGGCTTCGTCATTCTGCCAGATTGATGCTGGAGCACAACGCTTACTGCCCTTTTAAACATGATATTGTGTTCTTGATATCCGCGGGTGAATTAATGCAAAATCAACTCAATGAAATTAAGTGAACTTCGTGATCTAGCTATGAATAATTCTCTTGATTTACAAAGAAGAAAATATGGGATTTCTTGACGCAAAGATCAAAAACCGCAGTTTTAAACGTCGGTGATCATGTTCTCATCTTTATTCAAGATTGAAATAATTTTCTCTGGCATGTTGAAGTCCGATGGTCAGGACCATTTATCCTTTGTTCAAGTTTTTCCATATGGCAACGTTGAGTCTATTCACAAATCTCCGGGCCAAACTTCAAGTAAAATGGTCATCGTCATGAAGCAATATTTTGTGAGGGGATGTCCCTTGCGATGGATATCCCGGACAACCTAAACCCCTCCAACATTCCCTAAGGACAACGATATTTAAGGATTTAGGTCAAGCTTAGTTGACCCCTAAACAAGAGCTTCGTGGGAGGAACCCCATGTTATAATTGTTTATCCATATAGTTTGTAGACTAGTTGTAATGAATAAGGGTTTAGTTGTTGTGAGGAGGGCTTGCCTACTACTTTTCCATGTTTTGTGTTTTGTGTGTTTTGTCAATGATGTCCCGGATTTTTGATAGCCTTCTCGTGTCGCGGTATTTTTACTTCGATCACAAGTGCTTTCACAAATCCTCAGCTGCATTTGGGAATGCCGATTTCTATTCTTATCGAAGAAATGTTTATCTTAAAGCTTAATTCATAAACAGGCTTTGGATTTACGAAGTGACCTTCGTAAAACATTGGGGACAATGTTTAATTCCTAGTAGGGGGGGATCTTCGATTCTGATTGTGGCCTGCAGCCGTTGTTTCTCACGTAAATCCGTTTTTACCACCAATAATTTCTAAAATTGAAAAAATTTAACAATTTTCAAAAATAAAATAAAGTGCTTTGTCACAATTTTGACTTTCTGATGGGTAGAATAAGAGTAAATTTTTACTCGATCGAGAGTGTTCGAGCTCTAGCTCCGTTCATTAACATTTTGAATAAGCATTGCAATACTTGCGAAGAATGAAAAATGATAGTGTTAAGTATGAGCTGGATGCTAAACAAGGATTATTTGGAAATCTTAAGAGCTCATGTGTGTAATTTGTCGCTTTTTCTCCCATAAGATTTTAACCTGATTAATATACGTGCTACTTTTGGAAATTAAACTTAAATCAATAATTTTTATGTAGTATATAGCAAAAACTTTAGCCTTAGTTCAAATTTATCTTGAATTTTTCAAAAGACGTTTTCCCAATATAAAAAAATTGATGAAACAATGCAAAAATATATAAAAACATAATGTGGGTTGATAAAACGTTTGAGGTTTCTTGCGGCTCAAAACGATGTTACAGCCTTCTAAAGTAATCCATAGTAAGAATAAATAATCTTGAGACTGATAAGTTTGCTGCTTCTTGCCGGTCACAATCGACTGTTGCGGTCTTCTAAAGGTTAGTGGGTCACTTATTGAAATATGGTTTTTAAATTAAGTGTGAATAAATGAATAAAAGATCTTTTTTTGTTAAATTCAAATATGCTTTTAAACTTTGGCTATTATATTTTATAAGCTATGTATATACGGAAAACCTAAGAGTTTATGGCTCGTGAGTCCCGATACTAGTCTCTGTGGGGTGTCAAAAGCCTAGTCACTTATCCGCAAGGTTCGGGATATACAGTGCCATGACGGAAAGTCGCTACATGGGATATCTAGCACTTCAATCTCTTTATTCTCGGTGGAACGTGAAACATAGAAGTTGCATAACGTTGAATCCATGGTTGAATTTACAAAATAGCATATACACCCTTAAGATACAAATTATCGGGAGTGAAAGTTTACAAGTGGAAATATGAGTAGTGTTTGCATATTAACTCGTACATTAACGTCGATTTGTTTTCAATGCTTGGTTTGGATAAGTGAAAAGTCGGGAACGATGAATTTATCATTTTTTGGGGCATTCTCGGATCGAAATGCATCTTGTTCTAGGATTCCTTATAGTTATAAAATAACGAATGTCAAAATTCTAGTTAGTTGATTATTGAAATATGAAAATACAAAATGATGTGTAGGAATAAGTATATATTAATATAATATATAAATGGTAAAGACGGGGATTTCCAATACTTCTGTGTCTTTAATACCTTGATGAACTTCTTAGCTTACTTTTAGAGGTTATTAGGCAAGGGTTGATCGAGATTCTTGGTTTTCTAAATACTTACTTCATAGCATTGCGTGAGGATACGGCAATACCTTAATATGGGGGATTTTTGGTATGTGTTTAATTACACATACCTTACTTAAATACTCAGCTAAAATAACCAAAAAACAGACTTAAAATGCAAATAATATGCTCGTTTTGCTAATTGTGTTGTGCAAGAAAACTGGACAATCTAGAAAAGGACACAAAAGAAGCCAAAATGACAAAAAAGGACACGGAATGGGAAAAAGTGTGGTAAAGACAAAGTCAGAAAAAGCCCAAGTCTGAAAAAGTCACCAAAGGCAACCCCGACAAATCCAAAGTCAAACCCAAAGAATAATGAAGAAAAATAAGTTTTTGAGGGCCAAAATTGCCAAGTCCCTAACTTATTTAATGAAAGGATGGAAAGAAAATACTTGTGAGGGACCAAACTGCCATTTCCCCAAAGATATACTACAAGGGGTGAATCTGCCAAAGGCAGATTCTTGTATCACAAAAGGACCTCTTTTGAAGCCATTATTACACTTAAGGGGGTGTTTTGCCATTTCCAAATTGTATAAACACTAAGGACGAAATTTGAAAGAGAGGTGATACAATTTTGGGGAATAAAGATGCCAAGTCACCAAAGTTTAAAAATGTTAATTACACTGTATCATCTCTACAACGATTTCCCGCCAAACTCATAACAACCAAACCCGTCCCTTTCATGCCTCGTTGACCTCCCCACATCCCTCCAAACCTATCACTAACCTAAACCCCACCCCCACATGGTCCTTGTCCACGCTGGCAATCCAAGTACAAAATTCGCATCAATGGTTGTGATTTATTGAGTGGGCATCAAGAAGTATGAATGGCTCAGATTGGCTTTGTGTTTCTACACACACAAATAGTTGTTTTGTCTCTACAAAGAAGCACACAAGGGACAAGAGAGAGATAAGAGACCAAAGTGAAACCCTAGCTCGTTTGCTATAAAAGCTTTTGTAAGCCCTTGAGGCAAAAAGGAGAGTTTTTTTAGTGTGTAGTTTCTTTTAAGTCTAGTAAAGTTTTAAGTTTTCAAGTCGTGTAACTTTTATGTACTTGTATTTTTAAGATTAATGAAAATTTAGTTTTACGTTTTAATTTTTGTTCCAAGTTCTTAAGTTATCTTAAGTCTTTTAAAGCTCATAACAAGCCACTTTATAATCTGTTTTAAACTTGTAGGGACAAGAATTTAGAAAAAAATTAAAGGAAAAAAAAAGTTACTGTTTGATAAGATAATGGATGGAATGTGCAAACATGGAGGTCATGGGTTCTTAGTTTAGCTTAGTTATGAAGCTAAGGGGTTGGATTTGAGCTTGTTTAGGTTCTAATTTCTTCTGTTTTGAGCAAGGGAGTCAAGTACACTTATTTTTAATTTTTGCTTAAAGTTACTGTAGATGATTATTTTTCTGCTTTTTATGTCTTTTTGCTTACTTATTTGTATTTAGTCTAGGCTTATAAATGCTTGTAGTGGCTCTGTTTCAGTTTACTTACCTTTGCTTAAAACTGCCTCTAGATTGCTTATTTTCACTGTTTGCTGATTAGCTTATTATAAGTGTTATTCTTTTTCTTTTTACTTTTTATTGCTTATTATTGCATATTTAGTAGTTGTCTTTAAAATTTAGTGCTTAATTTAGTCCTTACAAGTGTTAAAATCCGTTTTTAAAATTATAAAGGGGTGTTTGGGTTAAGCCCAAAATGGGTCAAAATTTTGTTCTCATGGGTTGTGGTCATGTGGCCAACTTTGGCTTAAGTCATTAAGCTCTTTTGAGTCTGTTTAACTGTTTATTAAGTTCAAAAGTGTTTTCAAGTTTTCTCATTGAATTTCTTAGGTCTAGTTTGTTTTAAAAAAAGGTTCAAAGTGATTATTTGCTTAAGCTTGAGAAATCTGAGTTGTAGTTTCCAAAGTGTGTCATTTTTGAGTGGGTCAAAAATTTGAAGTCAAGTTTATTTGGGTTTATCATTGACATGTGTTATAAAATGTCAAGAAATTTTTTTAAGTTTTTCAAAAAGTCAAAATGAGTCCCAGTTTCATTCTAAAAATTCAGAGGAATACATTGTTGTTAGGTCCTAATTTTTTGTACATAAGTTCTTTTTAACCTAATTTTTTAATCGTTTCTCATTGGTTTTTTTTGATTTGTATCTTATTAGGTTACTTATATTTTAAGCTAAACTTTTGCAAAAAAAATCTATTTGGAAAAATACTGAACTGGTGCTAAGGGCTTGCCTTTAAGCCCACTGTTCTAGCTCATTAGTGAACCTTAGTTCAAGCTTTTGGCTTTTCTGAAAAGCCAATAAGCTCTTTTATAAGGTACCCTTATTTGTAGACTTAGTTGGCTCTAGGTGGCTTAAAATGATGCTCATAATTAGCCTTGACTGGTTATCTAGTTAGTCGTATTAAATAGCTTAATTTCTTTTCTGGTTATTAGTGTCTTATTAAGTGGTGGACTTTTAGCTCTTACTTGCTTATTAGGATTGTTTGTTGCCTAAGTTTGCTTATTGTTCACTTTCCTTGCTTATTAACGTTACTAACAGTCAAAAAAGAAAAAAGCCAACTTGAGCCTTTAAGCTCATTTAAGCAAACTGCCATCTTTAAAAGCACACTTTTTCCAGCTTATTTATAAGCTTTCAGAAATAGTTGTAGTTATAAAAAATGTTTGTTTCCATGTGCTCTATTATTTTGTAAAATAAAGTTTTTCTAAAAAAAAAAGAGGATAAGAGGAAACCCGGGTGAGCAAGACTCGAACCCGGGTCTCAACCCTCATCAACCCTCCTTTTTCATACAACCCTACCGCTGTGCCCTTGGGACTTCTTCGTTAGAAGCCCAAGTGGTTATTAATTTAACCACATTTTTCCCATTAAGCCTTTCAGCCCTTGTGGGCTTATTCCTGGCTTATTTATAAGCTGTGGGTTCAAGTTGGTATTTTTCCTAGGATAGTCGTAGCTTAATCTATTTTTCTGTATTTTTTCGTAATTTTTACTGTTCATTTACTAATTTTTATAATTTATTTTCTTTTAAACTGTTTTTAATTCATAAAAAATAAATAAAAAGTCAAAAAAATATTTTTCTTTTTTACAAAATTTTCTTTTATCATCTTTTACTTAGTAAAAGTATAAAAACGTTTGTATGGTCATTTTTGCAAAATC